>VDFB02224693.1:0-16969 GCA_007258455.2 Sequoia sempervirens
TGGGTCCTTTTCAAATTTGTAAAAATTACAATTCAAATAATAAAATATCTTGTATTGTTTGAAAATGTATTCATACTCGAGATGACCTGCCTAATAGTTGAGCAATTTAATGTTGTACCTCTCAAATTAATAAATGGTAATTTCAAATAACAGTTTTTTACAGTAGCTTACATAATAAGATCCTTGCTTATAATTAAAGTTGAGGTTCACATCATCAAATGATGCCACTTCAATATGCTTCTTTTTTATATGTTTTGTTTGTGTGTTGATACGATATCACATAATTTATGGATTTTTAAATCTAAAAAATGCATTTCATTCAATTATGAATTATCAGATCAACCATCTCCCCTTTTAAGAAACTACAGACTAATTCTTAGACTCTAAGATCAATCATCTCCCCTTTTAAGAAACTACGGACTAATTCTTACACTGTAAGTACCATCACAATTGATGCTATAAAAAATAAATTAAAAAATGGATGTGTAACTATTTTAAGAAGTTATTTTCAAAAACTAAGGAATAATTCTTACACTGTAGGTACCAACACAAATGATATTACGCAGCTGTGTACAGTTGGGGTGTACGCATGCCCTTTTTCCCAATTCTAAAAATGTAGACTTTTGCATCCTTTTGTATATGAGAGGAAAAAGGTGGGAGGGATACTTGTCACATGATGACAAGTTTAGATTGTGATCCATGTGCTCAATTTCAATGACTATGATTAAATAGACAACGATTAAGGGATAAAGTAAAATTAAACATTGGAGGGTAAGGTAATGGGGATTAATTAGCCTAAATCAACCAATTAATTAATTTAGTCAGAGGATTTTGTGAATAGTTCGGCAAGAGAATTTACACCACATGTAAATTCCCAATTTACAACCTTACCATAGGAAAATCAAACCCAAAAATGCTATTCCACCTCATCCATCTACTTTCCATCCACTTGGTGGCGGTGTGTAGTGATGATGGGGGAATTTTTTTGGAGACACTAGCGCGACAATCAGATGTTTGTGCAACATGTTGCCGTCCTAACACGATTCCCACCTCTAGAATTTGTAGAGGCATTACACTTCTCCATTGGCGATGAAGAGTATCACCCTTGTGCCCTTGAATGAGCTTGAATGGCTCTTTTGGGCTTCTATTCGCCTTCAAATATCTATCTTTTTCATTCAATCCAACTTCTTCTTTCTCTAGACACTCAATTTGTCTCTCTTAAGCAATCCACACTTCATTTCACAACACTTTCTCGATTGTTGAAGCTCTAACGTTGGCACTCTACTAGTTTTTCTCCTCGCGTTCCTGCAAAAATAGTGTCATCACAAGCTTGTGATCTCCCATCTCCCTTCTCACGCTCAAGGGTCTATCTTGTTGGGGAGGTTTCATATGCCCAGCGTGAAAGATAAATCGATCAAAAGGGAGAAATTAATAAAAAACATATATGTGCATATTTCACATTAGACAATTTATTCATAAAATAATATTATATTTCTACACTCATGTTACACGATTTCTTTAGGATGATATATGTATTCTACACTTTGTTAAACCTTAATCAATTTCAATTAAGCCATATAATGAAACCATGAAGATACACTTTTTTCACAAATACACGTCTTGCTAAGAGTCATTATTTACCATACAATAGAAATAGGAACACAAATGGTCAATCAAGAGATCATCGTGTGAAAGAAGAAAAAGTAAGAAGGAAATCAAAGATCACTTAGAGGAATATAGCGACTCACGTGAAACTCTCACTAGCATTAATATTTGGCCTTTTCTAAATATAAGAACGGAAAGATAATAGATGAATAGCATCAAATGCATTAAGATCAAATTCCTGCAAATAAACATCCTCCATACCCTATCTGTTTGGCACTAGACTACACTAATCTCTGAATGCTGCTATCAAATATGCCTGAGCATGCAAATTTCATTTACAACCTAGCATAATCTAATTAGTGAGGTAGTCACACCTTAGAAGTAACCAATCCTAATTTAAGTATAGATCAAAGTGTTCTCTTTTAAAATATATTTAATCTAGATGTTATTTATAAATCAGTAGGAAGGACTAACCATGGTAGATATAGACTATTTCTACTTCAATTTTGAATTGCATAGATATGTTAAATATTGTTAAACTGTTTATGGATACAATACTTACTTAGTTTCATCATAATGATAATTATTCTAGGAAATGATGTTAATTAGACAACCGCAACCACTATCTTTGATATAAAGTAAAATGGAGAAGAGCAATGAAGGTCATTTAACCATGGCATAGAGATTGTTGGTAATATTATTTTATCATTTTATATTTCTATGTTCATTTGTGCTTCATTGTTGGATTAGGGTCCTAGGGTTTGAGTTTTACGTATTTGATGGTTGATTCTATTGATTCATGCATTTTCCCTTGATTCTACCCTATTCTACAAAATGACATTCTTGTTGAGATTTTTTGTAATTACAACAATACTATAAATTAGAATAGATTATTAAACTCATAAGGGAAAATATAAAAGTACACTTTTAGCTCAAAAATATTTCAAATACTTATAACCTTATTCTACATAATGAATTCCTTGTGAGATTTTTCTGTCATTACATCTATACTATAAATTGGAATAGCTTATTAGTACTATTTAAGTCAAATTGCAGCACAACTTTAGTAATTAAAATCAAGATTATACGATTGAATTCAGCTCTATGAATCTGAAGCATTTCAACATGAACATTGGAGTAAAATGTTAATGATTGTTGCTACAATTCAACTTCGTAGCAATAGCCCTCTAGCGGCGGCTTGTCTTTTAGCTACATTGTTCATGAAAACTCTCAGAGTTGCACTCTCCTTCAAGTCCCCTACATTGCATCACCTCTTTCCCTTTCATGTAGAATTTGCTGTGGTCGGATTCATCTAACTCCGAATCATCTAGGGAATCATCAGAATCATTCTGTTGTTGGGATTGATTTGTCAAGAGCGTCCATGAAACTACTATAGTACCCTCAGGGTCCAATGGTACTGTGTGTCTCTGTCGAGCTATGCTATTAGGGTTATCTGCCATCTTTCCAAGTTCCTTCCCAGATTTATCTTCCATCCCTTCAACTTCCTTCTCAGATTTATCTTCCATCCCTTCAACTTCTTTCTCTAAGTAGTTTCTTCTCCTATCTGGAATGCCATATCTGAGCCTGATAGCACTACAGAATGATAGAAGTATCTGGACCACCAGATCAAAGCCTGCTGCTTCTCCTCTACTTTCCCGGCCAGCTCGCTCACTTGTTTAATATCTAGAGGGATATTCGTGCTTCTTCCACCTATCCAGAAAACAACTGGCCCTCGTAAAAATCTGTTCCAATGTGGACAGTTGTTTTCTGGATCTGTAGATATGAAAAAGCAGAAGATTGATTCTGCCCAAGCACTTGGAGGTCCTTGCTTGTAACGAATATTTTAAATAATACATTGATTAGGGACTTCCCTTTGTATTATTATTGTAAACATTTGTGCATATTAATAAATTTAATCATAAATGCAACTTTGATGTAGTTTACCCAACATTATCTATTGGAAGTATTGTTACTGGCTGTGTTGATGGAAAATTTGAGCATGGTTACCTAGTCAATGTGACAGTTGGGACAGAGAGAATGAGGGGTGTTTTGTACCATGTTCCTCCCAGCACTTTACCACACCATGCAATTGTATCTCCCTTTATGAATAGCATGGGTAATGAGCTCAAAGCCTCTGTCACGGAACATCAGATTGAACGTAGGCGGAAAAAGAAACCAATGATTAGGAAGGATCCTAATGCACAAAGGAGGAACAGAACTGGCTATGAGAATGAAAAACTTGTATGTAGATGACAAAATTAGTGTTTTACTTATAGCCATATATACAAAATGTTTATATTGTGTTTATATTAATTTGTTTTTTATGGCAGCCTTATCAAGAGCGTGGTATATAAGAAAAAGAGCGCTATAGAAAAGATATCTGTGAATACTTGCGACTTCAGGGTCAAAGTGTTATGGTTGAAACCAGCAGTTCTCCCTGTAGTCAAATCAGTACAACTCAAATATTTAATGCAATCTGTGGCTTCGTGAGCAAGTATTATTCCTGACTGTTGAAGCATTTTGTTTTTGTTCAACCCGATTATTAGTGTCTGGCTAAATAGTAGTTTCATACCCATGCCTTTATAGACAGTAATATTACAATACCGGTGTCACGTAAAGATTTGCTCCGATTTTAATTGCAACCCTTATTTTCAAGTGAAATCTTTAGAAACAGCGTACTTTCATAGGAAAAATAATTTTACTCCACCTATAATATTGGACTCCACTGGCTTTCTTGTTTAGCTTATCATTGTGTGCTTACCACACGATTTAAGGTTTGGGTTGAACTAGTTGTTCCAATCAATATAAATATGTATCTTATTGCAATAAAGAACTAGAGGCCATTTGCAGAAACTTCCATTTGTTTAGCTCTTTTTCCCTGCATTGTCACTCTTTTTTAGTATTCAGCTGTACTCGAGTGTTGATATTTTTTAGGAAACTATGCAAAGCATTTAATGACAATATAACAGAAATTTATAGTTGATTAAGGGATCGTGTTAAAAATATATACTGGGGCACACTGATAGAGATAATGTATGTACTCATGCTTTGACAATGGTATAAACTTCTCAAAACTCTGTGTAATGCTATGCTGTTTCAAGTTGTCTTGAATTGACAAAATCTTTGGGGATTATTAAATCACTGCAAGTTATAATAATCTAAATTCAAAAATTTAGCACTCTTTTCACCAAATGAGCTAATGCAAGACTCTTATACAGTTAAATCCTTAGCCCGTCCAGCTAATATTTGCACAATGTTTCAATGTATTGACCATTAATTAATTTTGAATTCCAAATCTTACCTGTACCTACAGGAAAATATGATCTGTTGATGTTAGAATCAACCAATCAGCAGCTATATATTGTTTATATATTTTTCAGGTGTTAAATTTTCTTTTAGCAGATGTTCAAGTCTGTATAATGATTGCCTAGAATCTTAGATGATATAGTACTGCTCTGAACTCAAACCACACATTTGAAGCACATTTTACATTTGAGGGAAGCTTTTTAAATATGATGTCGAATTTCAAAGCTATTCCAGTGTGACAGTACACGGAATATGAAAGCTTTGAATTATCCTTTATAGGTGACGGTCTGAAAAAATTGAATGCTGACTACTTTTCAAATTATAAATCAACAAAGTGTATCCTAATGTCAAAGCTGCCAAGTCTAGTAATATTCAATCCTTTTCTATATGTGGTAGTTTTTCCGGTGTTATAAAATCTTTAAAATTGTATCCACAAAAGAAACAATTATAAGAAGATAATGTAACCCATTGGTGCTTGATGAGCCCGTCATTGAATTGCCTCTACAATTTTAGAGGGTTATTTCTTGCCTAATCTTCAATTTTAAGAGTAATTGTAAATTGGATTTAAAAAAAAAAAAAAACTATTAGACATACTCCCAAAACTAATATTTAAAGCGTCTTCAGAACAAGTCATATAAAAAAAAAAAAAATCAAGCATGATATAATTTTATTTTATTTTTCCATATTTTAAATTTATTACTGCAAATGATTAGGTGTTAGAAATGAAAAGTGTAGTTCTGGCGCATGCACCTATCAGTCATGGTAAAATTTGATTTATTTACATTGCACCTCATAAATTTATTGAATGAGAGTGTTGGATTGGTGGGTCCTTTTCAAATTTGTAAAAATTACAATTCAAATAATAAAATATCTTGTATTGTTTGAAAATGTATTCATACTCGAGATGACCTTCCTAATAGTTGAGCACTTTAATGTGTTACCTCTCAAATTAATAAATGGTAATTTCAAATAACAGTTTTTTACAGTAGCTTACATAATAAGATCCTTGCTTATAATTAATGATGCCACTTCAATATGCTTCTTTTTTATATGTTTTGTTTGTGTGTTGATACGATATCACATAATTTATGGATTTTTAAATCTAAAAAATGCATTTCATTCAATTATGAATTATCAGATCAACCATCTCCCCTTTTAATAAACTACAGACTAATTCTTAGACTCTAAGATCAATCATCTCCCATTTTAAGAAACTACGGACTAATTATTACATTGTAAGTACCATCATAATTGATGCTATAAAAAATAAATTAAAAAATGGATGTGTAACTATTTTAAGAAGTTATTTTCAAAAACTAAGGAATAATTCTTACACTGTAGGTACCAACACAAACGATATTACGCAGCTGTGTACAGTTGGGGTGTACGCATGCCCTTTTTCCCAATTCTAAAAATGTAGACTTTTGCATCCTTTCGTATATGAGAGGAAAAAGGTGGGAGGGATACTTGTCACATGATGACAAGTTTAGATTGTGATCCATGTGCTCAATTTCAATGACTATGATTAAATAGACAACGATTAAGGGATAAAGTAAAATTAAACATTGGAGGGTAAGGTAATGGAGATTAATTAGCCTAAATCAACCAATTAATTAATCTAGTCGGAGGATTTTGTGAATAGTTCGGCAAGAGAAGAGAATTTACACCGCATGTAAATTCCCGATTTACACCCTTACCATAGGAAAATCAAACCCAAAAATGCTATTGCACCTCATCCATCTACTTTCCATCCACTTGGCGACGGTGTGTAGTGACGATGGGGGGATTTTTTTGGAGACACTAGCGCGACAAACAGATGTTTGTGCAACATGTTGCCGTCCTAACACGATTCCCACCTCTAGAATTTGTAGACGCATTACACTTCTCCATTAGCGATGAAGAGTATCACCCTTGTGCCCTTGAATGAGCTTGAATGGCTCTTTTGGGCTTCTATTCGCCTTCAAATATCTATCCTTTTCATTCAATCCAACTTCTTCTTTCTCTAGACACTCAATTTGTCTCTCTTAAGCAATCCACACTTCATTTCACAACACTTTCTCGATTGTTGAAGCTCTAACGTTGGCACTCTACTAGTTTTTCTCCTCGCGTTCCTGCAAAAATAGTGTCATCACAAGCTTGTGATCTCCCATCTCCCTTCTCACGCTCAAGGGTCTATCTTGTTGGGGAGGTTTCATATGCCCAGCGTGAAAGATAAATCGATCAAAAGGGAGAAATTAATAAAAAACATATATGTGCATATTTCACATTAGACAATTTATTCATAAAATAATATTATATTTCTACACTCATGTTACACGATTTCTTTAGGATGATATATGTATTCTACACTTTGTTAAACCTTAATCAATTTCAATTAAGCCATATAATGAAACCATGAAGATACACTTTTTTCACAAATACACGTCTTGCTAAGAGTCATTATTTACCATACAATAGAAATAGGAACACAAATGGTCAATCAAGAGATCATCGTGTGAAAGAAGAAAAAGTAAGAAGGAAATCAAAGATCACTTAGAGGAATATAGCGACTCACGTGAAACTCTCACTAGCATTAATATTTGGCCTTTTCTAAATATAAGAACGGAAAGATAATAGATGAATAGCATCAAATGCATTAAGATCAAATTCCTGCAAATAAACATCCTCCATACCCTATCTGTTTGGCACTAGACTACACTAATCTCTGAATGCTGCTATCAAATATGCCTGAGCATGCAAATTTCATTTACAACCTAGCATAATCTAATTAGTGAGGTAGTCACACCTTAGAAGTAACCAATCCTAATTTAAGTATAGATCAAAGTGTTCTCTTTTAAAATATATTTAATCTAGATGTTATTTATAAATCAGTAGGAAGGACTAACCATAGTAGATATAGAGTATTTCTACTTCAATTTTGAATTGCATAGATATGTTAAATATTGTTAAACTGTTTATGGATACAATACTTACTTAGTTTCATCATAATGATAATTATTCTAGGAAATGATGTTAATTAGACAACCGCAACCACTATCTTTGATATAGAGTAAAATGGAGAAGAGCAATGAAGGTGATTTAACCATGGCATAGAGATTGTTGGTAATATTATTTTATCATTTTATATTTCTATGTTCATTTGTGCTTCATTGTTGGATTAGGGTCCTAGGGTTTGAGTTTTACGTATTTGATGGTTGATTCTATTGATTCATGCCTTTTCCCTTGATTCTACCCTATTCTACAGAATGACATTCTTGTTGAGATTTTCTGTAATTACAACAATACTATAAATTAGAATAGATTATTAAACTCATAAGGGAAAATATAAAAGTACACTTTTAGTTGAAAAATATTTCAAATACTTATAACCTTATTCTACATAATGAATTCCTTGTGAGATTTTTCTGTCATTACATCTATACTATAAATTGGAATAGCTTATTAGTACTATTTAATTCAAATTGCAGCACAACTTTAGTAATTAAAATCAAGATTATACGATTGAATTCAGCTCTATGAATCTGAAGCATTTCAACATGAACATTGGAGTAAAATGTTAATGATTGTTCCTACAATTCAACTTCGTAGCAATAGCCCTCTAGCGCGGCTTGTCTTTTAGCTACATTGTTCATGAAAACTCTCAGAGTTGCACTCTCCATCAAGTCCACTACATTGCATCACCTCTCTCCCTTTCATGTAGAATTTGCTGTGGTTGGATTCATCTAACTCTGAATCATCTAAGGAATCATCAGAATCATTCTGTTGTTGGGATTGATTTGCCAAGAGCGTCCAAGAAACTACTGTAGTACCCTCAGGGTCGAATGGTACTGTGTGTCTCTGTCGAGTTATGCTATTAGGGTTATCTGCCATCTTTCCAAGTTCCTTCCCAGATTTATCTTCCATCCCTTCAACTTCCTTCTCAGATTTATCTTCCATCCCTTCAACTTCTTTCTCTAAGTAGTTTCTTCTCCTATCTGGAATGGCAGATCTGAGCCTGATAGCACTACAGAATGATAGAAGTATCTGGAGCACCAGATCAAAGCCTGCTGCTTCTCCTCTACTTTCCCGGCCAGCTCGCTCACTTGTTTAATATCTGGAGGGATATTCGTGCTTCTTCCACGTATCCAGAAAACAACTGGCCCTCGTAAAAATCTGTTCCAATGTGGCCAGTTGTTTTCTGGATCCGTAGATATGAAAAAGCAGAAGATTGATTCTGCCCAAGCACTTGGAGGTCCTTGCTTGTAACGAATATTTTAAATAATACATTGATTAGGGACTTCCCTTTGTATTATTATTGTAAACATTTGTGCATATTAATAAATTTAATCATAAATGCAACTTTGATGCAGTTTACCCAACATTATTTATTGGAAGTATTGTTACTGGCTGTGTTGATGGAAAATTTGAGCATGGTTACCTAGTCAATGCGACAGTTGGGACAGAGAGAATGAGGGGTGTTTTGTACCATGTTCCTCCCAGCACTTTACCACAACATGCAATTGTATCTCCCTTTATGAATAGCATGGGTAATGAGCTCAAAGCCTCTGTCACGGAACATCAGATTGGACGTAGGCGGAAAAAGAAACCAATGATTAGGAAGGATCCTAATGCACCAAGGCGGAACAGAACTGGCTATGAGAATGAAAAACTTGTATGTAGATGACAAAATTAGTGTTTTACTTATAACCATATATACAAAATGTTTATATTGTGTTTATATTAGTTTGTTTTTTATGGCATATATATCCAAATATAGAAAAACTATAGAAAAGAGATCTATGAATACTTGCGACTTCAGGCTCAGAGTGTTGTGGTTGAACCAGCAGTTCTCCCAGTAGTCAAATCAGTACAACTTAAATATTTAATGCAATCTGTGGCTCCATGAGCAAAGTATTATTCCTGACTGTTGGAAGCATTTTGAAAACATTCCAGCCTGATTATTAATTATGCGGCTAAATAGTAGTTTTAACACCCCGTGCAGCTATATGGGCCATTAATATTACAATGCAAATTATGCCGTAAGATTTTGCTCCGTTTTAGTGCAAGCCATACCTTTTCAGAGTATAATCTTTTAAACAAATGCTTTTCATAGGAAAAAATAATTGTACTCCACCTATATTAGACTCCACTGGCTTTCTTGTTTAGCTTATCATTGTGTGCTTACCACACGATTTAAGGTTTGGGTTGAACTAGTTGTTTCAATTAATATAAATTATGTATCTTATTGCAATAAAGAACTAGAGGCCATTTGCAGAAACTTCCATTTGTTTAGCTCTTTTTCCCTGCATTGTCACTCTTTTTTAGTATTCAGCTGTACTCGAGTGTTGATATTTTCTAGGAAACTATGCAAAGCATTTAATGACAATATAACAGAAATTTATAGTTGATTAAGGGATCGTGTTAAAAATATATACTGGGGCACACTGATAGAGATAATGTATGTACTCATGCTTTGACAATGGTATAAACTTCTCAAAACTCTGTGTAATGCTATGCTGTTTCAAGTTGTCTTGAATTGACAAAATCTTTGGGGATTATTAAATCACTGCAAGTTATAATAATCTAAATTCAAAAATTTAGCACTCTTTTCACCAAATGAGCTAATGCAAGACTCTTATACAGTTAAATCCTTAGCCCGTCCAGCTAATATTTGCACAATGTTTCAATGGATTGACCATTAATTAATTTTGAATTCCAAATCTTACCTGTACCTACAGGAAAATATGATTTGTTGATGTTAGAATCAACCAATCAGCAGATATATATTGTTTATATATTTTTTAGGTGTTAAATTTTCTTTTAGCAGATGTTCAAGTCTGTATAATGATTGCCTAGAATCTTAGATGATATAGTACTGCTCTGAACTCAAACCACACATTTGAAGCACATTCTACTTTTGAGAGAAGCTTTTTAAATATAATGTCGAATTTCAAAGCTATTCGAGTGTGACAGTACACGGAATATGAAAGCTTTGAATTATCCTTTACAGGTGACGGTCTGAAAAAATTGAATGCTGACTACTTTTCAAATTATAAATCAACAAAGTGTATCCTAATGTCAAAGCTGCCAAGTCTATAATATTCAATCCTTTTCTATATGTGGTAGTTTTTCCGGTGTTATAAAATCTTTAAAATTGTATCCACAAAAAAGAAACAATTATAAGAAGATAATGTAACCCATTGGTGCTTGATGAGCCCGTCATTGAATTGCCTCTACAATTTTAGAGGGTTATTTCTTGCCTAATCTTCAATTTTAAGAGTAATTGTAAATTGGATTTAAAAAAAAAAAAAAACTATTAGACATACTCCCAAAACTAATATTTAAAGCGTCTTTAGAACAAGTCATATAAAAAAAAAATAACAAATCAAGCATGATTTAAAATTATTATTTTTTTCCATATTTTAAATTTATTACTGCAAATGATTAGGTGTTAGAAATGAAAAGTGTAGTTCTGGCGCATGCACCTATCATTCATGGTAAAATTTGATTCATTTACATTGCACCTCATAAATTTATTGAATGAGAGTGTCTGATTGGTGGGTCCTTTTCAAATTTGTAAAAATTACAATTCAAATAATAAAATATCTTGTATTGTTTGAAAATGTATTCATACTCGAGATGACCTGCCTAATAGTTGAGCACTTTAATGTTGTACCTCTCAAATTAATAAATGGTAATTTCAAATAACAGTTTTTTACAGTAGCTTACATAATAAGATCCTTGCTTATAATTAAAGTTGAGGTTCACATCATCAAATGATGCCACTTCAGTATGCTTCTTTTTTATATGTTTTGTTTGTGTGTTGATACGATATCACATAATTTATGGATTTTTAAATCTAAAAAATGCATTTCATTCAATTATGAATTATCAGATCAACCATCTCCCCTTTTAAGAAACTACAGACTAATTCTTAGACTCTAAGATCAATCATCTCCCATTTTAAGAAACTACGGACTAATTATTACATTGTAAGTACCATCACAATTGATGCTATAAAAAATAAATTAAAAAATGGATGTGTAACTATTTTAAGAAGTTATTTTCAAAAACTAAGGAATAATTCTTACACTGTAGGTACCAACACAAATGATATTACGCAGCTGTGTACAGTTGGGGTGTACGCATGCCCTTTTTCCCAATTCTAAAAATGTAGACTTTTGCATCCTTTTGTATATGAGAGGAAAAAGGTGGGAGGGATACTTGTCACATGATGACAAGTTTAGATTGTGATCCATGTGCTCAATTTCAATGACTATGATTAAATAGACAACGATTAAGGGATAAAGTAAAATTAAACATTGGAGGGTAAGGTAATGGGGATTAATTAGCCTAAATCAACCAATTAATTAATTTAGTCAGAGGATTTTGTGAATAGTTTGGCAAGAGAATTTACACCACATGTAAATTCCCAATTTACACCCTTACCATAGGAAAATCAAACCCAAAAATGCTATTCCACCTCATCCATCTGCTTTCCATCCACTTGGTGGCGGTGTGTAGTGATGATGGGGGAATTTTTTTGGAGACACTAGCGCGACAATCAGATGTTTGTGCAACATGTTGCCGTCCTAACACGATTCCCACCTCTAGAATTTGTAGAGGCATTACACTTCTCCATTGGCGATGAAGAGTATCACCCTTGTGCCCTTGAATGACCTTGAATGGCTCTTTTGGGCTTCTATTTGCCTTCAAATATCTATCTTTTTCATTCAATCCAACTTCTTCTTTCTCTAGACACTCAATTTGTCTCTCTTAAGCAATCCACACTTCATTTCACAACACTTTCTCGATTGTTGAAGCTCTAACGTTGGCACTCTACTAGTTTTTCTCCTCGCGTTCCTGTGAAAATAGTGTCATCACAAGCTTGTGATCTCCCATCTCCCTTCTCACGCTCAAGGGTCTATCTTGTTGGGGAGGTTTCATATGCCCAACGTGAAAGATAAATCGATCAAAAGGGAGAAATTAATAAAAAAACATATATATGCATATTTCATATTAGACAATTTATTCATAAAATAATATTATATTTCTACACTCATGTTACACGATTTATTTAGGATGATATATGTGTTCTGCGCTTTGTTAAACCTTAATCGATTTCAATTAAGCCATATAATGAAACCATGAAGATACACTTCTTTTCACAAATACACGTCTTGCTGAGAGTCATTATTTACCATACAATAGAAGTAGGAACACCAATGGTCATTCAAGAGATCATCGTGTGAAATAAGAAAAAGTAAGAAGGAAATCAAAGATCACTTAGAGGAATATAGTGACTTAGGTGAAACTCTCACTAGCATTAATATTTGGCCCTTTTTAAATATAAGAACATAAAGATAATAGATGAATAACATCAAATGCATTAAGATCAAATTTCTACAAACAAACATCCTCCATACCTTATCTGTTTGGTTCTAGAGTACACTAATCCTTGAATGTTGCTATCAAATATGCAAAGGCATGCAAATTTCATTTACAACCCTATAGCATAATCTAATTGAGTAGAGGTAAGTCACATAAAATGTAATCCTAATTTAAGTATAGATCAAAGTGTTCTCTTTTAAAATATATTTAATCTAGATGTTATTTATAAATCAGTAGGAAGGACTAACCATGGTAGATATAGACTATTTCTACTTCAATTTTGAATTGCATAGATATGTTAAATATTGTTAAACTGTTTATGGATACAATACTTACTTAGTTTCATCATAATGATAATTATTCTAGGTAATGATGTTAATTAGACAACCACAACTACTATCTTTGATATAGAGTAAAATGGAGAAGAGCAATGAAGGTGATTTAACCATGGCATAGAGATTGTTGGTAATATTATTTAATCATTTTATATTTCTATGTTCATTTGTGCTTCATTGTTGGATTAGGGTCCTAGGGTTTGAGTTTTACGTATTTGATGGTTGATTCTATTGATTCATGCCTTTTCCCTTGATTCTTCCCTATTCTACAGAATGACATTCTTGTTGAGATTTCCTGTAGTTACAACAATACTATAAATTAGAATATATTATTAAACTCATAAGGGAAAATATAAAAGTACACTTTTAGGTCAAAAATATTTCAAATACTTATAACCTTATTCTACATAATGAATTCCTTGTGAGATTTTTCTGTCATTACATCTATACTATAAATTGGAGACAAGCATTGCATTTTATTTAAAATTAGAATTGCAGCACAGTAATTAAAATCAAGATTATCTGATTGAATTGTCTATGAATCTGAAGCATTTCAACATGAACATTGGAGTAAAATGTTAATGATTGTTCCTACAATTCAACTTCGTAGCAATAGCCCTCTAGCGCGGCTTGTCTTTTAGCTACATTGTTCATGAAAACTCTCAGAGTTGCACTCTCCATCAAGTCCACTACATTGCATCACCTCTCTCCCTTTCATGTAGAATTTGCTGTGGTTGGATTCATCTAACTCCGAATCATCTAAGGAATCATCAGAATCATTCTGTTGTTGGGATTGATTTGCCAAGAGCGTCCAAGAAACTACTGTAGTACCCTCAGGGTCCAATGGTACTGTGTGTCTCTGTCGAGTTATGCTATTAGGGTTATCTGCCATCTTTCCAAGTTCCTTCCCAGATTTATCTTCCATCCCTTCAACTTCCTTCTCAGATTTATCTTCCATCCCTTCAACTTCCTTCTCAGATTTATCTTCCATCCCTTCAACTTCTTTCTCTAAGTAGTTTCTTCTCCTATCTGGAATGGCAGATCTGAGCCTGATAGCACTACAGAATGATAGAAGTATCTGGAGCACCAGATCAAAGCCTGCTGCTTCTCCTCTACTTTCCCGGCCAGCTCGCTCACTTGTTTAATATCTGGAGGGATATTCGTGCTTCTTCCACGTATCCAGAAAACAACTGGCCCTCGTAAAAATCTGTTCCAATGTGGCCAGCTGTTTTCTGGATCCGTAGATATGAAAAAGCAGAAGATTGATTCTGCCCAAGCACTTGGAGGTCCTTGCTTGTAACGAATATTTTAAATAATACATTGATTAGGGACTTCCCTTTGTATTATTATTGTAAACATTTGTCCATATTAATAAATTTAATCATAAATGCAACTTTGATGTAGTTTACCCAACATTATCTATTGGAAGTATTGTTACTGGCTGTGTTGATGGAAAATTTGAGCATGGTTACCTAGTCAATGTGACAGTTGGGACAGAGAGAATGAGGGGTGTTTTGTACCATGTTCCTCCCAGCACTTTACCACACCATGCAATTGTATCTCCCTTTATGAATAGCATGGGTAATGAGCTCAAAGCCTCTGTCACGGAACATCAGATTGAACGTAGGCGGAAAAAGAAACCAATGATTAGGAAGGATCCTAATGCACAAAGGCGGAACAGAACTGGCTATGAGAATGAAAAACTTGTATGCAGATGACAAAATTAGTGTTTTACATATAACCATATATACAAAATGTTTATATTGTGTTTATATTAATTTGTTTTTTATGGCAGCCTTATCAAGAGCGTGGTATATAAGAAAAAGAGCGCTATAGAAAAGATATCTGTGAATACTTGCGACTTCAGGGTCAAAGTGTTGTGGTTGAAACCAGCAGTTCTCCCTGTAGTCAAATCAGTACAACTCAAATATTTAATGCAATCTGTGGCTTCGTGAGCAAGTATTATTCCTGACTGTTGAAGCATTTTGTTTTGTTCCAACTTCGATTATTAATTGTCTGGCTAAATAGTAGTTTAACACCCATGCCTTTATAGACAGTAATATTACAATAGGTATACCGTAAGATTTGCTCCGTTTTAGTGCAACCCTTATTTTTCAGAAGTATAATCTTTAAACAAGCGTACTTTTCATAGGAAAAAATAATTTTACTCCACCTATATTGGACTCCACTGGCTTTCTTGTTTAGCTTATCATTGTGTGCTTACCACACGATTTAAGGTTTGGGTTGAACTAGTTGTTTGAATTTATATAATATAAATTATGTATCTTATTGCAATAAAGAGCTAGAGGCCATTTGCAGAAACTTCCATTTGTTTAGCTCTTTTTCCCTGCATTGTCACTCTTTTTTTAGTATTCAACTGTACTCGAGTGTTCATATTTTCTAGGAAACTATGCAAAGCATTTAATGACAATATAACAAAAATTTATAGTTGATTAAGGGATCGTGTTAAAAATATATACTGGGGCACAATGATAGAGATAATGTATGTTCTCATGGTTTGACAATGCTATAAACTTCTTAAAACTCTGTGTAATGCTATGCTGTTTCAAGTTGTCTTGAATTGACAAAATCTTTGGGGATTATTAAATCACTACAAGTTATAATAATCTAAATTCAAAAATTTAGCACTCTTTTCACCAAATGAGCTAATGCAAGACTCTTATACAGTTAAATCCTTAGCCCGTCCAGCTAATATTTGCACAATGTTTCAATGTATTGACCATTAATTAATTTTGAATTCCAAATCTTACCTGTACCTACAGGAAAATATGATCTGTTGATGTTAGAATCAACCAATCAGCAGCTATATATTGTTTATATATTTTTCAGGTGTTAAATTTTCTTTTAGCAGATGTTCAAGTCTGTATAATGATTGCCTAGAATCTTAGATGATATAGTACTGCTCTGAACTCAAACCACACATTTGAAGCACATTTTACATTTGAGGGAAACTTTTTAAATATGATGTCGAATTTCAAAGCTATTCGAGTGTGGCAGTACACGGAATATGAAAGCTTTGAATTATCCTTTACAGGTGCCGGTCTGAAAAAATTGAATGCTGACTACTTTTCAAATTATAAATCAACAAAGTGTATCCTAATGTCAAAGCTGCCAAGTCTAGTAATATTCAATCCTTTTCTATATGTGGTAGATTTTCCGGTGTTATAAAATCTTTAAAATTGTATCCACAAAAAAGAAACAATTATAAGAAGATAATGTAACCCATTGGTGCTTGATGAGCCCGTCATTGAATTGCCTCTACAAGTTTAGAGGGTTATTTCTTGCCTAATCTTAAATTTTAAGAGTAATTGTAAATTGGATTTAAAAAAAAA
>VDFB02224694.1:0-12853 GCA_007258455.2 Sequoia sempervirens
GGTGAGTAAAGATGGTGGTATATTTGTGTTGTTCATTTGTTGAATATGGCAAGTAGAAGATGGCATTCCTTGAAATTTCAGGATTATGTTATCTCTATTCTTGTGAGATTTGAGATGGCCATTTTACATCATCTTGGGGCCAAAATTATTTCTTGCTCGGGGGTATGGCTAGAGCCCACGAGGCTCCATGACGCCATTACGGTAGGGAGGAGAGCAAGCCTTATTCATATCTGTGTATTCATTGTATTTTTAGTTATTGCATATAATATTGAAAGTTAGTATTTTGTGGTTGTTTTACATTCCCAAATGGGTATTACAAAAGACCCCTAGTTCCTCTCAAGTTTTGAATGTAATTTTTTCCAAAGAGATCAAATTAATATGTAAAGAAAAGAAATATGAATGGTAGTCATGCACTTGTTTTGTCACACAATGAGTAGCGAAACAAATATAAAATCCACATGTATAAGAACAAATATTGGTTGGAAATGTATATATCTAGTTATAGGAACTTACTCATCTTAATTTGAAGTATATTTCTTCTTGTTATCGACTACACATACACCCACATATAAGTAAAATACTTTCAGTCTAATATATATATATATATATATATATATATAGTAACCAATAGATACATTTGATCATATAAAGAAAATATATGAATGCTTAATTATATTGAAATCAAATATGGGCGGTTAGATAAATTAAGCATACACTACATACTAGAACACGAATCAGTGAGCATGCAGCTCGCAAAAGGATATACTTCCAGATACATTCCTTATTGACAGAATGAAATATATAATTAAGAAGTAATGGAGATTTAAGGAAATGAGTCAGTATGTTTGAAATCATGACGCAATACTAAACAAATAAACAAATGAGGTCCTTAGGGCGCAGTTGTGTGAAGGCCAGCGCGGCACACAAGCCATCCTATGCTGGGAGCCACTGGGAGGGTGGATCGAACCCCCAGTCACCAACCATTCAAAAGGGGTTGCGTCCGACTGTGCATGATGGGTAGCGCCCAAAATCTCTACACAATCTAAAAAGGAGTTGCCAAGTGAGGGGGGGGTTATCAAGCGCACAGGTGAAAACTCTATTGCAACCTAAGTTAATGACACAGGATAAATGGAATTTTCAACGCAATATAGAAAATAGAATTATCAAAAAACGAAATAGCACCATAGTCTGTTCTGCCCACGCTAGTCGGATTCGCTCCTGTAAGGATGGGGTTTTGCAATCCTTCAATTTTATTTTTTTTATTCTTCTCTCTCACCTTACGAGGAGCCCAGCGCAGAGATTTCTCTATAGAAAAAAAAAGAAAAAGGGTTTAAGAAAGGCATCTTGGTATCCAACTATTAATAAAATTAGGATAGCTTTCAAGTTTTTAGAAGTGAATTGGTTCAGGGGATCTGCCCCTTAACCATGTTGGTAATAATAAAGAAATCAAAACGTACTAAACATGGCAGAAACGCCTTCCTTATGCTTTTGATCAGAAATTTTCGAAGAAATTCTGAAGTGCATAATCTATTTCACTATGCTACAAATGGATCTGTAGACGTAAATGTCATCATAGAAAACACAGTCTGTTATCTCAAAATTAATATCATACTTACGTTAATCCTTATGGCAGTGATAGTAGTCACAACCACTGTGACCGCTGTCACGATTCAAAAAAATAAGAAAACATTTCAGAGGCTACTTGTAGTCAATGGAAATGTAGCATAAAACTAGCTGTAGAATATCAAGATTTCCCTGAGCTCGAGGCAAGATTATTGCAATCGTTTGCCAGTAAATATTAATGGCGTGACCAAGTTGGTGGTTAGGTGAGATAATGTCCGTTGTGCGACAGATACCATCATTCATAAATGCTCTTGCTTGGGCATGGACCCCTGCCAAGTAAGATCTTGGCTACATTCATAGTACAGGCAATGACTCATGTTGTTATTAATTCGGGCACAACATAAGTGTAGAAAACCGATTATAGAAGTTTGGTTGCAATTTAATAGAAACCCATATCTAATCGGTTTGCCAGTCGAACATTTATACAAGCAAATGACCCAATTGGATGTGAGGGGTAGTTGAGTGTAATTGTAAAGTAAGTTGTTGCCAGTGCCAATGCAAGAATATCACATTCGTCAAATCAAGAATAGATTGATAAATGAGTATCATTTAATTTCAATCGTAAAGCGTAGGTTAAAAGTAGCAAACTAACATTATTATTATGGCAAACATTCATTTTAGATGTGTTTGAATAACTTGCAGTAAAAAGATAGCGTCGAGGATATAGGTTGAATTCCTTAAGATTAATAGTATTTAATAAGAACATAAATATCATGACTACATAATAAATTCGATTCATATGGTTCATGCTTCAAATTTTAAAAAGGACTTATAAGTCACATTTTGAATAAGTCGGACATTAAACTATACTCTTTAAAGCCCTCAAATCCTTTCTTTAGAAACAAAACAAGAATAAAAGGAATGCGTGGGATTCTTTATAGAGACTTTATTTAATTATTTTTAATAGGATAATCATCAAATTAGAATGAAAAAAAACAAATATGGCTATGTATATAGCCTTCCTTTTAATCATGATTGAATATAGATAATAATTTTAATTATGTTATTTATATTTTAACAATATTTTATTTATTTAATTTTAAGTGTCAACATTTAAAAGGAATATATTGGGATAAATTAATGATATTATAGAATGTGATGAAATATTTATCCATTAATAAAATGTATTTAGGTTAAATAGATTAAACCTGAGAATCGCATGTGAACCAAATCTGTTTATGAACATTTAATTTATTTAATTATTATTACCCAATTTCTTATAAATTTGAGTGCATAAACAACACTGGGGATGAGCCCCAACTGAGTTAATAAATTTAATAAGAATAAGTGTATTATAATGGTTATTATCGTGGATTGTGATCAATAGGAATCAATATTTTGATTAATAGTTAAATGTCGTCATTAATAAGTTTGAGTATTTATATATATATTAGAGTTAATAATACTAGTAGAGCATTAATTGAGAGTTAATATTATATTGATGTTAATTCAATATTTAATAATAATATTATTTTGCTTAGTTAAATGTGAGTGATGTCTCATTGAGATTAGATGTAAGTGTTATATTTAAGCACTATCAATTCGAGATTATCTGTGGGACCTTCATTATAATATTGTTCCAAATCTTATTAGTAAGCAATTAACAACATGATGTTATTTCTAATGTTAGAGTTGTCACTAAATTACAATGATACTATTAAGGTCTAAAAGATTAATGAAACAATAATACCATCGACGTTAAAGGGGTATTACTATTTGAGTGAGCATTAATATTAACATAGGAAAATATTATCATAACAAAGAGTAACACTAAAACGGAGCAGCATTACCATGGTAATATCATGATTCTTATTATTATGAAAGTTGCTAGGGTGCATCCTATAGGAAAATATTAATGATAATCAATAGTGAATGGATGATTCAATATCATTACCTATTTAAGGGGATGATTATTATCGGGGATCATCTATATAATTAAATGATTTGTTTATTTCTAACTAAAATCGAGAGCTTAGTTAAAGGAATCATATTAGTAGAATGGCATAAAGAAATTATTTAATAGTCAGTTCAATGTTCAATAGATTACTTAAACAAAGGCAGTGAAACATTATAGATGGGAGTTTGGTTAAGAAGGGGGTTAAATTTGAAAGTCACGCCAAGTTATTTCCTTAGAACAACTTAAAAAAGGTGATATTGAGTATTATGGTATTCTAAATCCTTGACCCCTAACTCACACAACTGACAAGTTAATTATATCTAATTAAGTTGATTCGACCAAGTCGAGTTAATATGTCCTATTAATCAAATGTGAGGACAAAGATTCAAACTTAGTGATAATATTATTGAAAGTAACACATGTAATCATGTTAACTCATCTTGATGATTACAGTCTCAATGAATATATATACTGAAAAAAAAAAAAAAATTGTAGTGTTTTTTCTAGCATAAAATCTTAGGCATGACACTTGGTATGAGCCCAGGTTAAAACTCTTTGGAGTACTCTGGGGTTAATATGGGACTAGTTTTATTGTAATGAATGTTTGCCAACATGAATTCTAATTAGTTCTTAGAATTAAATTTTAAGACCAGAAACATGTGATATGGGAGTTGCAGAATATTTGATAATAAAATAAATCAAAATATTAAAAGACATTTTAGCTAATGGCCATTAGCTTGGCTCTAATTCTTAAAATAAATCCATGGGATCATTGAATTTTGCTTGAATGACTTTGTGAATATTGGGAAAGATGATAGTTTGAAATTAATTAAGTTATCAAAGCAAACTTATAACTATGTATCGTCTTTTATCTTGAATTTAAAGGGTAGGTGATGTTAAATGTGGTTGATCGAGGTTAGTAATCTAGTGGAAAAACACAAGCAGCAATATCACATGATTGCCAGAAAATCTAGATTTTTTGTATTCATAGCATGCCCATGGTCTTGGAAGGATATTAATAACCTATATATAATTTGATTTATTCACTTATTATGCTTGACTTGGGTAAGTTAAATACAATTATAGTCAATTATAGAGTTGAACCTTGGGAATTTTTAATCATCTTTGGTAATCATAGTAGACTTAATGAATTGTTGTAGAAGATTAATTGGAGGTTAATTTGAAACAATTAGGTAAACCTTTCTCTATTAGAGGAGTAATAGTTTTAACGATTGGATCAAAAATAACATAATCAATTAAGCAATCCCTGGTCATAATTGGAAATTTGATAGGAAAGAAAATTGAGGATGCTACCTATGGAGTGATTTAGCCTTGCTCCCTTTAAAGGTAATAACATACAACTTAAGATTGTGATTTAGCCTTCAAAAGAGTTTAACTCTAATTAGAGGTGCTTAGAGCCCAAAAAAAAGAGAAAGAATCTACACTTTTTGTTTGTAATCAAAATTGCATAACTAAACTCATTAACCTTGTTTTGTAGCAAGAAAATTTAATTAGAGTTAATGGACAAGTTACATCTTATAACCCAAGTAAATGATTATCTAGAAAATTTACAAGGACCTACCAAACTACAATCTTTATGCTCTTTTTGTTTAGAACCTAAAGTAGCAAACAAAAGAACATGGTTTTCTAGGTTCCAAGTTATAGAATGAAAATTCTTGTAACGTCACAACTAGGATGAGTGTGGTAGATTATCTAATATGGGGCTTAAATGAGTCTTTTTTTTTTTTCAAGGAGTAAAAAAAATTTAGGACCTTTTTGAAGAGACCTTATTAAACATTGATTGGCAATTAAAGCACTAGCGATGTAGGTTATTTATTTTTACTTCTCTAGTATATTTCCAAGGACTATAGACTTGATAGGGTGGAGATACGAAAGGTTAAAGGTTAGCAAGGAATTAGTAGCATAAACAAGTGGGTGTTGTACTTAAAACTTGTAGAAACCTCTGGTGTTGGTTAATCAATTTTGAGTTTTGTTTTAATCAAGAAATAAATTATGTGTGATTTATGGTGAATTGCACGAATGGAGAATTAAATTATATAGATAGGAGGCATTAAAATAGACAAGTAAAATTTCTATTATAATTGTTGTATTATCCCTAGCTTGTATTCACCTAAAAGAATGTATACATGAGTATAATCAAGGAAAATTGAAGCTAGTTAAATTTTTAGTACTTTTTACTTCTTGGTTTGCCTCTATGTCTTATAAAGTTTGGATGGAATTGTGATCATGAAAATGAAGAATATAGAGTAATATGAAGGCTAATGTGTTACAATAAGTTGTTCAATAATTTATCATGTATCTTATGCACTAATGGTAATATTTCCTTCTAATGCAATGTTCCAAAAGATTACGGTTGTCAAATTACTTTGTAACTAGGAAACCCCCTTGCAACATGTTGTTTAAACTAGAATGAAATTTCCCTTTTATCTAGAATCATTAGTAAACATAACAACTTGAATCAAACAAAATTGGAAACAAGCTAGTTCTAAACTTGGAGATTTTGAAACCATAGGTACCAATTTATAAGGTAAGAGTAGGATGCACCATGCATATTCCTATTTCTATGAAATTTGAGTAATATCTATGCTAGAGTTATGTATCAATTGACAAATTCTTTTATTTGTGAAATGAGTAGAGGTTAACAAAATGGTTGACAAAGTGATCATGTTGTAAAGTAACCATAGTGTGTGTGGTTGTAACAACATTTGGTATGTTATTATGGTGTGGTGAACTACATAAAAGTGTATTGTGTTATGACTTGTGAAGTTGAAAAACTAGTAAATGTGATGCACCCAAATTATGAGATACAAGGTATCCAACTTGGGATAAGGGTGAGGGGATGTCATGTACGATCCCCTATGTGTACCCTTTGTGATGGCCTTTATGTAGGCTAGCTAGTTGTGAGTTCAAATGAATGTGTTAAGTGTATAAGTGTGTCTATTAAATGAAATGTGATGTATTCCTTTGTGTTAGTTTTATTTGTATGTTAAATGTGTACCCCTAGCATTTGGTTCCCCCCCTTATGGGAGTGTGATGCCAGCTAGTGTAAATAGGGGTTGAGAGGCACATGTTCTCCCATTGGGAAATTACAAGCTCAGGGTGTTGTCCCTAATCCTAACAAAGGATCTATGTCGAGTCATTGTAATCCTCCCATGGACGTTGACGGTAGCCTACTCCCCCACATATGAGAGCCACACTTGTTGGTTCATAGTGCAAACCTATTCCTTGATGTTTTAACCCATGGGTAAAGGATGGAATTTTATGGACCACCAGTTACTTATAATTATGTGGTCGGGGACCACTAGTGATTTATATTTATGTGGTCGGGGACCACCAGTGATTCATATTTATGTGGTCAGGGACCACCAATTACTTATATTTATGTGGTCATGGACCACCAATGATGCAAATTTATGTGGTCAGGGACCACCAATTAGTCATATTTATGTGGTCAGAGACCACCAGATTATTGCATGCTATTATACTTATGTTAGAGAACCACCATTCCCCTCCTCCCTTGGGTGGCTTATCAAGTCACATGGTGCTCGTAATGTGCAGTTGTTATTGTTGGAATATGAATTATTGGTAATTCTTGATTGATGTTTTATTTTATTATGCACCAGCAGTGTGGAATTTTACATTTATTTTATTAGGCTATTTAGCCATTTGAAGGTTGTTAGAGTCCAAATTGCCTCAAGGACTTATTTAATTTCATTTTTGAATTAAGATTGGAATGTTGAAATGTAGCTACAATTGATATTTATTTGGTTTTCTCTTGATTTTATAATTTTATGTTTTATTGAAACATTGGTTTATGATCTTATGATTTCTTGACTTGAGGCTTTCTTAATGTTTTCTAACTGCTGGTAAATGTGGTGTAATGTGACATATGTAAACTACCATATCCCAGGGGGTTCCCTAGCAGGTCGTATAGGGGAGTAGATGCGCTGGGGAATTATTTTTGAAAAGGGGTTTTGAATGGGACCGGTATGGGACGGTCATTAATCCATTCTTCCCCTCATTCTATGATTATTCTTATGTATTGGAGGATTCCATAGAGAAGGGCCTTGAGTGGTATCCAAGAATATCCATCCTTGTAAACCCCATTGAGCCTTGTGATGTGAATTATGTGTAATTGTTGTGGAGTGTGGGTAAATTTATAAATAAATTACATGTGGAGATACTTGACTGTTATGTGAGAAAGAAAGCGATTGTTAAAATTGAGACTGCTAGTTTTGGGACATGAATTGATATTAGAACAAAAATATTTTCTAACATCATGAGTGATGTTTATGATGAAAAAGAGAACCTTGGAAGGTATCTAAGGATGTTAATGTATTGGATACATATTGATTTCAAGAATATTAACTACATGGATGACTGCCAACTTTTGCTATAATGTGACTATATTGAATAAATGTTCTATGGTGGAAATTTTTGTTCTAAGCATTTAGATGCTTGATTCACGAAAGGGATTAATTTAATGTTTGCTTAAGGGTTGAATGCTATGATTTCTTCAGCAAGAAAGTAGAGTAATTTATATTCTAATAGATTTATGTGCATTGCTACATTGAGATTTCTTTTCTTGACCCTAACGACTTCCAGGAGGAAGTCTAACCTAAGGGGAGGGGGATGTAAGACCCTGCCTCGTAGGTACTTAATATAATCCTAATTTTTTATATGCCTTTCTTAAATTGATGATTAGATATATTATGGATGATAAATAAGTTCATATTTTGGTGATATTCTTGCATTTAATTTTGACATTTTGTTTATTGTCACTACATGAAGGTGGAATGCTAATTGAAATTTTAAATGGATTATTATATAGCTAAAGTATAAAATATTTAGTTAACAAATTTATGTGATGAAATTTTTACTTATGATTGTGTTGGTATTGTGCAGGAAGGTAATGGTGTTAGCATGGGAAGGGTGAACCATCGAGAGAAAATTAAAAGACTCTTCTTGAGGGTATAAATTTGACCCCCTTATAGAGCTTAGAAAGAAACAAAGTTAATGTGTTGGTAGATTAAGGTGTGAGGTTTGATATTAAAAGGATAACTTACTTTTGATCTTTGAGGGCATTTAAAGGCAAGTTATATGGGTTTAAATGGGGTTAGGGTTTAGGAATCCCTATCTAAAATTGAAAATTCGGATGGATCTTTAAATAGGGCTTTAAAGAGAGTTGTTGGTCAATTTCCTTGGTTGAGATGCAAAAATAAACCTCCTAGGGTTTGTACCATAGTGGTAGGGGTCAAGTAGGCATACAATAGTGCCCTAAGGACATGATTTGACTCATCAAAAGTCCTCATAATGAAGAGTGACGAATTTTGAGGAGATGATGGGGTGAAAATATTGAAGGGTTGTCCAAGTGCATGTTTCCCTCATTAATGAGGAAAAGACCTCTCTTGATGGAGGGAGGTACACTCCAAACCTTCCCATCCAAGGGTTTCAATTTGAAACTCCTATATATTTTGGGGAGGAGGGATGATTAGGTGGTTACCCACTTCTCCTTTTGGAGAACTTGATTTGGTTTGAAGTAAAAAAAGGAGAGGAGAAGAGGATTGACCAAGATAGCATGGCATGGAGAGGAAAGGATAAGAGGAGGGCCAAATTTCATCATTCAAGTAAAAAGATAAGTTTGGTTTTCACTCCCACTTCCCTTGTTTAAATTATGTGGTAAGATGGTGGTATGTTGTATTGTTCATTGTTGAATATGGCAAGTAGAAAGATTGCATTCATGAAATTTTAAGTTATGTTATCTCTATTCCTTTGTGAGATTTGAGATGGCCATTTTACATCATCTTGGGCCAAAATTATTTCTTGCTCGGGGGTATGGCTAGAGCCCACGAGGCTCCATGACGCCATTATGGTAGGGAGGAGAGCAAGCCTTAATCAGTTGTGTGTCCTTCATTGTATTTTTAATTGTGCATATAATATTGAAAGTTAGTATTTTGTGGTTGTACATTCCCAAATACGTTGCAAAGACCCTAGTTCCTCTCAAGTTTTTCAGATGTAATTTTCCCGAGATCAAAGGGTGTATATAAAGAAAATATGAATGGTGGTCATACTTGTTTTGTCCACACAATAGGTAGCGAAACAAATGTAAATCAACCTTATGGAACAAATATTGGTTGGAGAATGTATATATCTAGTTATGAGACTTGCTCATCTTAATTTCAAGTATATTATTTCTTCTTGTTATCAAACTACACATACACCCACATATAGTAAAATGCTCAGGTCTAATATATATATATATATATATGGTAAACCAATGAATACATTTGATCATATAAAGAAAATATATGAATGCTTAATTATATTGAAATCAAATATGGGCGGTTAGATAAATTAAGCATACACTACATACTAGAACACGAATCAGTGAGCATGCAGCTCGCAAAAGGATATACTTCCAGATACATTCCTTATTGACAGAATGAAATATATAATTAAGAAGTAATGGAGATTTAAGGAAATGAGTCAGTATGTTTGAAATCATGACGCAATACTAAACAAATAAACAAATGAGGTCCTTAGGGCGCAGTTGTGTGAAGGCCAGCGCGGCACACAAGCCATCCTATGCTGGGAGCCACTGGGAGGGTGGATCGAACCCCCAGTCACCAACCATTCAAAAGGGGTTGCGTCCGACTGTGCATGATGGGTAGCGCCCAAAATCTCTACACAATCTAAAAAGGAGTTGCCAAGTGAGGGGGGGGTTATCAAGCGCACAGGTGAAAACTCTATTGCAACCTAAGTTAATGACACAGGATAAATGGAATTTTCAACGCAATATAGAAAATAGAATTATCAAAAAACGAAATAGCACCATAGTCTGTTCTGCCCACGCTAGTCGGATTCGCTCCTGTAAGGATGGGGTTTTGCAATCCTTCAATTTTATTTTTTTTATTCTTCTCTCTCACTTGAGGCCAGGGAAATTTCTCTCACAAAAAGAAAAAAAAAAAAAGAAAAACTGAAGTTTGAAGGCATCTTGGTATCCAACTATTAATAAAATTAGGATAGCTTTCAAGTTTTTAGAAGTGAATTGGTTCAGGGGATCTGCCCCTTAACCATGTTGGTAATAATAAAGAAATCAAAACGTACTAAACATGGCAGAAACGCCTTCCTTATGCTTTTGATCAGAAATTTTCGAAGAAATTCTGAAGTGCATAATCTATTTCACTATGCTACAAATGGATATGTAGACGTAAATGTCATCATAGAAAACACAGTCTGTTATTATCCTCAAAATTAATATCATACTTCGTTAATCCTTATGGCGGTGATAGTAGTCACAACACTTTGTGACCCATTTATCACGATTCAAAAAATAAGAAAACATTTAGGAGGCTACTTGTAGTCAGTAAATGTAACATAAAACATTTGTAGAATATCAAGATTTCCACAGAGCTCGAGCAAGATGTTACAATCCTTTGCGGTAAATATTATTAGCGTGACCAAGTTGGTGGTTGGTGAGATAATGTCCGTTGTCGACGAGATACCATCATTCATAAATGCTCTTGCATGGGCTTGGACCCACCTTAGTAAGATCTTGGCTTCATTCATAGTTCGAGCAATGACCACGTTATAGATGAATTAGGGCACAACTGGCGTAGAAAACCGATTATAAGTTTGGTTGCAATTTAATAGAAGCCCATATCCATCAGTTTTGCCAGCTGACGAACATTTATACAAACCGTCCCGGTAATTCTGGATGTGAGGTAGTTGAGTATAGTGTAAAGTAAGTTGTTGCTTGATTACCAATGCCAAGAATATCGGCCTAAATCAATCAAGAATAGATTGATAAATAATTATCATTAATTTCAATACGTAAAGCGCAGGTTAAAAGTAGCAAACTAACATGGTATTATGGCCAAACATTCATTTGAATGTGTTGAATAACTTTTGCAGTAAAAAAAAAGATAACGTCGAGGGATATGGATTGAATTCATAAGATTAATATTGTTAATAAGAACATAGCAAAATATGTCAGCTACACTCTTAATAAATTCCGATTCATATGGTTCATGCCTTCAAAATTTAAAAAGGACTTTATAAGTCACATTTTGAATAAAATTGGACATTAAACTATACTCTTTAAAAAGCCTCGTCCTTTCTTTGAAACAAAACAAGAGAATAAAAAGGAATGGTAGGATTCTTTATAGAGACTTATTAATTATTTTAATAGGATAATCATCAAGTAGAATGAAAAAAAACAAATATGGCTATGTATATAGCCTTCCTTTTAATCATGATTGAATATAGATAATAATTTTAATTATGTTATTTATATTTTAACAATATTTTATTTATTTAATTTTAAGTGTCAACATTTAAAAGGAATATATTGGGATAAATTAATGATATTATAGAATGTGATGAAATATTTATCCATTAATAAAATGTATTTAGGTTAAATAGATTAAACCTGAGAATCGCATGTGAACCAAATCTGTTTATGAACATTTAATTTATTTAATTATTATTACCCAATTTCTTATAAATTTGAGTGCATAAACAACACTGGGGATGAGCCCCAACTGAGTTAATAAATTTAATAAGAATAAGTGTATTATAATGGTTATTATCGTGGATTGTGATCAATAAGAATCAATATTTTTGATTAATGATTAAATCGTCATTAATAAGTTTAGTGTTATATATATTAAGAGTTAATAATACTAGTAAGAGCATTAATTGAAAGGTTAATAATATTATTGATGTTAATTCAATATTTAATAATAATATTATTTTACTTAGTTAAGCGTGGTGGCGTCTCATTGAGATTAGATGTAAGTGTTATATTTAAGCACTATCAATTCGAGATTATCTATGGGTCCTTCATTATAATATTGTTCAAAATTTTATTAGTAACCAATCATCTACATGATGTTATTTCACTAAATTACAATGATATTATTAAGGTCTACAAGATTAATGAAACAATAATACCATCAACATTAAGGAGGTATTACTATTGGAGTGAGAATTCTTATTAACATGGGAAAATATTATCATAACAAATAGTAATAGTAAAGTGGGGCAACAATACCATACTAATATCATGATTGTTATTATTGTGAAAGTTGCTATGGTGCATCCTATAGGAAAATAATAATGATAATAAATAGTGAATGGATGATTCAATATCATACTAATTAAGGATATGATCAAGGATCATCTATAAAATAAAATGATTTGTTCATAGCTAACTAAAATCAAGAGCTTAGTGAAAGCTATCATATTAGTATAATGGCATAAAGAAATTAGTTAATATTCAGTTCAATGTTCAGTAGATTACTTAAACAA
>VDFB02224695.1:0-14204 GCA_007258455.2 Sequoia sempervirens
GTACAACTTTGGCTCTCCCCCCTTTATATACCCCACTGGTAATATGTGGTTGGGATTCTCCCTTGGGATAATGAAATCCCCAAGTAGGTTCCACTAAGAGAAGAACATACTAGATGTTTTTAGCTAGTCCCCAGACTCACACGTACACAAGGAGAGAGCTTAGACATACTAGCACCTCCTAGGTATACACAAATGGACTAGAGTGAACTGCGATTTCTCTTCACCCACAATCACCAAATGGCACAAGGGGATTGGATACATCAACAACCCACTCACAAGCATAGCAAACAAGGTTTATTGACCCTCTAATTAAGTCTACATGTGCTTAACTAGTATGAAAAATAACAAACAAATTAAATTAAAAGAGTTGGGATTGATCATTCTATAGAAAACGTTAGTAGTTTCAAACCTTCAACCTTCGATGAATGAGAAGAAACTACACAGAATGTTAGTGAAAAGTGGACACACTCACAAATAGACAAGTTAGTGTGTCAACACCTAAAATAGAACCAAACAAACATTGAAACTAAAAATTTAGGTCTCTGGTTTACCTCAAATTTGCCTCTATTTGAGGAAAATTCACCCCTTTACTAAGTAGATTCACCTATTTACTGATTAGATTCACTTATCTAGACTCAGAAAAACTTCGTCTGTCTCAAAAACTAGAAGCAAATTCGCCCCTTTACAAGTGTAAATTCGCCTGTTTACTGAAAAGGGAGAAAATTCACCCAAACATATCAAATGGGTGAATTTGCAAGAGGCAGATTCACCTTTGTTGCAAGAAAGTTCATTTTTTTGTGTAGATTCATCTGTTTCCAAGAGAAAATTCACCCCATAAAGGTGCAAATTTTCCCTTTTAGGGCAAATTCGCCCCTATGTGTAAACCTAGACCTACAAAACTCAAACAACTGAGAATGTGAAAGAAAAGACCCATGACGTGGGTCCCATCAGGTGTGCCAGAAATGTGTGTAGTGTGTTTTCTAACCTAAAATAGTGCAAAACGAATGAAATGCAAAGGAAGAAAAACACAAAACAACACCTCAAGATTGGCCTAGTTAAACTTGAACAAAGAAAAGATGAAAACAAATAATTTACCTTTCCCAAGTCGATTGGTTAGTTAGCCCTATTGATTTGATCATTTGTGTGCTCCTTCAAATGTCAAATCATATGAAACTAGATGTAAAACAATGGTGAGATGATGGGGATTCAAATAATGCAAGTGGGTATATGGGTGGATGCACAAAATGAACGTAAAATGAGCTCAAAAGTTGCAGCAATGGACGATGGTATGAGAACTTGAGAACTTGGTTGCTTGAATACTTGAGTGTGTGAATGAATCAAAATGAGCTCAAAATCCTCTATTTTTAGGGGAAAGGCCTCTAAGGAATTGGAGGGATAGGATTTAGCCACCATGGACAACATGAAGGGCTATGGTGATTTGAGAACTCACAAGTCCTCACATCTTGCCATGTGGCAATGAGGTGTCAAAGGGGAATGTGATGTGGAGGTACTTGAAAGTATCTTGGGATTGGGATAGGATCTCCACCTAAAGGAGGTCATTTTCCCCATGTGGGAGATGTGACACATGATGAATTTAAAATTCCTCAATAATCCACATGTGGAAGAGAAAAATCTTGGAGGAATAAATGTGAATTTTTAATTCACATGATGTGAAGGTACTTGGAAGTACCTCAGGATTGGGACAAGGTATCCTCATAAAGGATGTCCTTGTCTCCATGTGGGGGATGTGACACATGAAGAATTTAAAATTCCTCAATAACCCACATGGGGAAGAGGAAAGTCATGGAGGAATAAATGTGAATTTTTAATTCACATGGGGGAGAGGTTGCCTTGGCCAAATGGAGAAAGCATTTATGATGGTTGAATTGGAGGTATGCCATAAAAGGCATGAGGATTAGGTTGACCTAATCATATGATTAAGGTTGTGCAAACATGTGATTAAGGAGGCTAATGAGGGATTAGGGGCAAGTTACAAGTTATGGAGGATGTGACAATAATCTTGATTAAAGGTGTGCACATCCTGATCATGGATTAATTAAATTAATCCAGATTAAAGTGGAATTATGGAGGATGGGACAAGGAGAGAGAAAATGATGAATTTAAAATTTATTTAAATCCAAAAGGTAAAGTGACTAAATTAAGTAAATAAAAGCATCTAGTTAATTTAGAGAGGAAATGGGGACCAAAGGTAAGGTATTTAATTATTTAAATTAAGTACCTTAGGAACATTAGGAAAAAAAGGGAAATAATAATTAAATAAATCATTTAATTAATATTAATGGGGAATATGAAATAGATGAATAAAGGGATGAATTTGACCATACGAGAGTGGTTAAACTCAGATGTCTACAACTTGAGAGAGAGAGAGGTAGAGGGGGTTGGACAGAGAGACTTGAGAGAGAGGGAGAGAGAAAGAGTGGGAGAAAGATAGAGGGAGTGAGAGAGAGAGAGAGTGGGAGAGAGAGAGGGGGGGTGGGAGGGAGAGACTTGAGATAGAGGGAGAGAGAGGAAGTGCATGTGTGAGAGAGAGAGAGAGAGAGTGAGGGAGTGGGAGAGAGATAGAGGGAGTGAGGAAGAGCCCTGAGAGAGGTAGAGGGGGTAGGAGGGAGAGACTTAAGAGAGAGAGATAGAGAGAGAGAGAAAGATAATGACCTAAGCAAGGGAGATGGAGTGACAGACAAAAATACTAGAGGGGGAGAGACAGAGAGGGAGTGTGAGAAATGGGGTTGGAGTGAGAGATTTATCTAGGTAGGGTGGGAGGGAATGAGACCTAAGAGAGGGGATTGTAGTGAGAGAGAGTATCCTAAGTAGTGTGGGAGGGAGTGAGACTTGAGAGAGAGAGACTTTAGAGGGATAAAGAGTTATCTAGTTAGGGTAACGAGGCAAAGAACGTATGAAAGGTAAAACCTCAACTATCCATCTATGATCATAAATTGTGCACTCTCAACATTATCAAAGTGGTTGACCAAAGAGAGGGGAAAGAATTTTTTCAAAGCAAGTCATTTAGTGAGTGCCAAATTTGGTGAGTGCCAAATTTGGCACTAGCCAAATGACTTGCTTTGGATGAGTGAATTGATAGGATTTTCCAAATTTATTCATATTTTCATCTATGCTTATCATCACATTTGCATGTCTTTAAATGTAAGTTTATAAAAAATCATGAAGGCGTTAACCTCTCTCTTAGCTATCTAAATATAAAATTGTTTTTTTTGTTTTGATTCAGTTAAGGTTTTGATCCATAACTTCTATTGTAAATGCCTCCTTTTTTGGTCAAAAACCAACATGTGCTAGTTTTAGGATATATTTTTTACTCGTTCATCAAAACGTAAAAAAAATACATTTTTTAAAACTAGACTCCATTCTACACATGATGAAAAAAAATTTCATTTTTGATTCTTTTACAAAAAAATTAGGGGGGAGCATGCTCAGATTTTAGCTTTCCAGCATGTGTCCACTTTCAAAATTCATAAAATATTATATATTCATTAAAAAAATTATCTAAAAGAATGAGGATAAAATACATGATGTTAGATAATTTCTCACCATTCATATTTTTGAAATTATGAAAAAAAGTTAATCAAAAAGGGGGGAGCCCTTAAGCACTATACTATTTTTTTGGATAAAAACAAGACCTATTTTTCCACCCCACCTTTTTGAGACCCTTAATCTTCATTAATTTCAAAAAGAATTAGTAGCTTATAAACTAGACTTGGAGCACTTCAACTCTTGTTCTTGCTGCATCTTGAAATTTTGAGTGTAACTATCTTGATTTTCTCATGCAAATCAAATTTTCTGATTTCACAAAAAAAGTAGCAACTTAAGAGCCAAAATTGTGTCATAGATCCATGCACTTACCCAAAGAGGATAGAGACCAATGCTCCAATAACATAAGAACCTTAGGTGGAGGAGGCCAAAAGGCTTGGAAACAGAACAAATATTACTTCGATAGTCTCTACTACCACTAGATTAAGAGGAAAGAAAGCGAAAGCTAGAAGAGAAAAGTCTGATATAGGAAAGAATAAAGAAAAAGAGAAGTGTAATTATTTACCTAATCCCTCTAGAGAATCCTCTTCTAGTAATCTATTAGAAGTTTTTTTGTCTAAGAAGTTAAAGTTTCAACAAGTTGTTTCTTCCTAGTTGTTACAACTACCCATGCAATAGGGTATTATTGATCCAGAGAAGATATCTCTTATACACAAGTTGCAATTGAGTGATGTGTTTAGTGCTTCAACATGAAAAGAACTCAATGAAACATGTTAGAAGAGTAGTGAACTAATAGATGAGGCTATAAAAACATTACAAGAGATCATTCCAGGAACTAATGTTGATACATCTTTGCCTACAATGGAAAAATTCAAATTGCTATTTGATTCCTTTAAGGAATATGCCTCTAGATTGAAAAGACAAGTAGAAATAGAGGTTGAGAAGAGGATTATAGACAAGAATCTAATGGATATCACAAAAAAATGTGCATCTACACATACAAAAGTTGAAGAATTCTTGAAGGAAGTGCTATACTGTGAGGAAGGTGGAAAAGTACTATTTTTGTATTTCATGAAGTGGTTGGATGCCACACAAGGGATAAAAGATGAAATGGAATTGATTGAGTCTCAGATAGCTAATGCATCAAAAGATTATGATCTGGAATTTGGACAAAGATGATAAGACCTAGACTGCCATAGTGTCCACTTGCATGACAGATTCTTCACTTTGCAAAGCTAGAAGGAAGAATTTATCAAAAACTTGTGTGAAGCTAAGGGACTTGGCAAAAAAAAATCACATACCAATCTCAAGCGCCCTTGCCAGTATTGAAAAAATCTCAAAGATAAATCTCACACCCAGTATTGTAGAAGAAGGAGAATAGACATTGATAGAGCTTGAGTTTCTACATAGAATGTTTGTAGCAATGAAGAAGAGCTAGGAAGAAGGAAAATATTCTTCAAAATCCATTCTTTAGAAGCTTCAAGGGTCAACATCTTTTGGTTGACCATTTCTTTCTCTATACACCTTTTCATTTTTTCTCAAATTCTATTGTACATATGCAGATATATTAGAATTTTTTGATTAGCTTCCTGAGGGGGAGCTAGTTTAGTTTGTATATATGTGTGAGGTTTACCACCCTTTTCCCTTGATGTCAAAGGGGGAGAGATATTTGGGAGAGAGTTTTTGTCTTGGAACATGTTTCCATCAATGAAAAAGGGGGATATTGTTGAAAGAATGAAGAAGGTTTTCATTAGTGAGTTGTCATTGATGTCAATACCACATGAATAATTTCAAATAGTATGATGGATGTTTACAAAAAAGTTATTTTGGCTAAGTGTCTACACTGGTAATTTTATCACACAGTGCCCTCCAATAATTTCATTTGTATTTGTTCACACTTTCAGATCTACTCTTGTAGTTCTATTATGTTGTTCATAGATTTCATTGGCCAGCATATTATTTAAGAGGTTTAGTTATTTTGGATAAGTGGTTCAAAATTTACAAGTAGTAGAAGTTTGACAGATATGGTATACATATTTTTTTGTGTACTAGCTATTACCTAACTAGGATGCGTTCCTCCACAAATTTGAGTTAGACATTTCAGTTTTGGGAGAAGGTTTACAAGTGTTAGTATATTATATTTTCTAGTTTGTATGACATTTTGTGGTCCATGTATTCTATGGTGATGATCAATTGGAGTATTCATACTCTTTTCTTTTATGCCTGTCCAACTTGATGAATGAAAAGTATTGTGAAGATTAAAATATATGATGTGAATGGAAAAGGGACTTGTTATAGGTCTATGCCGACCTAAATTGCTTATTTTTTGTGCGTGAAGGAAATTTTAGTTTGGATTGGGTGTCGAAAAGGCAGGTTTTACATAATTCAAGGCTATATCTAATTAGGCTGACCTAATTGATGTTTGTGATGGAGTTTAGTACATATAAAAGGTTGAGTTGAGTTGATGAAGAGAGAGATCCAATGCATACATGATTTGAATGCAAGCAGTGATGCAAAATTTGCATAATTGTGTGAATAAATTTTGAGTATTGAGAGAAGGTGTGTGAAGATAGAGTAGAGAAGAGACTTGTAATTTGACTTGATTGGAGTATGTATTATGAGCTTCAAAGGAACTGAATCAAGCATAACTTAGATGCATTTTTCTTAGTTCAAATTCTATCGGTGAATCCACCTCTTGTATCTTTCTTTTCTCTGTGAATAGTGAGTTCAATTGGATAGTGAGTCCATCTAGCAGTGAGCCTTTCTATAATATCTTATAACTACTTATAAATTTTTATGATCTAATCCTCACTATGGTTTTTCCCTTCTTGGGTTTTCCACGTAAAAGTCTCAGTGTTCATGTGTCATGTGTGTTATGGATTGTTCAAGCTTTCATTCCTTATGATTGTTAAGTATACTTTAGAAATTGGATTGTTAATAATTAGATGATTTAGTAGAATATTGATTCCCCCCCCCTCTCAGTATTCTATGTGTTCAACAAATAGGTCCAAACTAAGCATGAAATTATACTATCACCTACAAGGGAGTACAACTTTTTACACTACAATAGTCTTTCTAAAGATCCATGTTTTAAGACAAGAAGGTGAAGATATTGGCTTTCCAAATTCCAATAAGGTTTCCAATAAATTTTCTATATTCTAACTTTGATTTAATGAAATGAAAACTTATATCTCAACAAGAATTAATATATGAAGGATTATATATTGGTCATATTACAAAGGCATATGCAAGTTAAAAATTAAATGAATTTGCACTAATAAATTATATAATATGCATAATGTCTTATTAAGACTACCACATGATTTTTGAAGAGCCTTATAATTTATTACCAGGAGTTTATCCTCTAGTTCATGTATGGATAGTTCTATAAGATATTCAAAGACCTAGGATTGGAATTGTGGTCTTTAATAGATATATACCACAATAGTGTGGTTTCTACCATAACTAATTTTTCCTTTCAATGTATATGCTATATAGGAAAATAAATAATTGACCTTTCTTTCATGTAGCAATACATTCAACATTATAAATATTTGAGACAACTATAAGTCATGATTTTGACAATAGTAACTAATTGTGCATTCAAAATAGTTGATAATTTTATATATTTATAAAGTAAAAAATTAGGATTGAATGGTTATCTTGTACATCTTCCATAAGTGAATGGATATTTGGCTTAGCTTATTTTGTTAAAAAGTAATTTATTAGATACCAAAATTTGAAGTAGTTTTGTGTTGTGTACTTGATTGGTTGAATTATTTTTAATATAATATTGGACAAATGAGTTACTAACAATAATAAGTCGTTGTCAAAAAATAGAAATACAGCACACAAGGTTAATAAATGATTTAATCTATTGAACAAAGCCATTATAAGAGTAGCTTTGAAGCTTGACCACATATGAAAACTTGACAAAGGAAATGATAAAGATAGAAGCACAAATTAGGTAGCCAAGTGAAGTCACAACATATATTCCTAAATCATACATACATACATACATACATACATGCATGCATGTTAGTGCCTATTTTGGTTGTCTCTCATTTTCCAGTTGTGTGCCTTTGATTTTCCTGACAAATCTTTAGCTTGGGAATTTTCTATCATTTTGGCACATGGGGTAAATGGGCTCCCACTAGGCTTGAGCTCAGCGTGCCAAGGGTTCATGTCTCAGATGGCTAGATCTTTCTTTTCTTCCTTGCCTTGTCTTTTTCTTTGTCTGGCGGGGGTGGAACCAGAATGGAATCTGAATTAGGATATTGCCTTTGGTTTCTTTTTCGAGTTCCATTCTGGCCCCGACTCCACATCTTCGGTTGTCTTTTTTTTGTTTTCCTTTGGTGGGCGCGGGATCAGAACGGGAATTAATTTTGGAACCTTTTTCAAGTTTCCTGTTTCAGGTTTGTCCTGCTCCCGGCCCCGCGGCTTCTCTGTCTCGTGTCGGTTCCGACTCCGCCTCCGTGGTCTTTTGCGGAGGCGGGAGCGAGATGGTTTTTGGTCCCGGTCTCTTTTGTTCCTTTTTGTTCCCCACTCCGGCTCCGACTCCTTCTCTTTCTTGGTTCTGGCTCCGCCTCAGTCTGGTTCCCTTTCTGCCCGTTTTTTTGTTCTTTGACCTGCCTAGCCGGTGCACTTGCCACTTGTGTCTTTTTGTGCCCCATTCTCCACTTTCTCCGGCCCCACCTTACCTTCGGTGTGACCTTTGGTTCTCGGGGTGACATCTTGGCGACCTCTCCTTCGTCTCCCCGAGACCCCTCTTCTCGGCCTATGTTTGTTATGTTGGGGAGATGTCTCCCTGACCCATAGGTCCTTTTGTAGCCTTTGACTTTGATATGACTCCCTTCGACTGCGGTGACTTCACCTTGATGTCTGGCTGACTCGGCCATCTTTCCCCGACTCTATGGTGCACACGGTATGCTATGTGGACTTCAGGGATGTTTAGCCCGACTTCGGTGGCCTCCTGCGACTATGTTCAGTGATCGATATAACATGTTCTCTTCAGCCAGATGTCTCCCCAATCGGATGGTGTGTTGTCAATATGATTGGCTTTTCAGTGTATCTCTTCACCGACTATTTGTTGTCGCCCTGAGGTCTTCCTGACACCGCTTTCTCTTGCCGATGGTGCTTCTTGTTGGGGTTTCAACATGATCTCCTGCCGATTGTGCCTTCTCTCGCCGATGTGGCATTGTTGTCGCTGTGATGTTTGGCCGAATGCGCCCGGTCTTGCCAAATGGTATGTTTGCTCGATGAAACATTGGGTTCTCAGCGTGTTGTCTTCCTGACTCCGCGGTGTCACACCAACTGGTTTACTAGAAGCTATGGCTGACATGGATTGAACTAGGGATGCATTTATTGTGGTTGGTCACTTGGCCCGTGGCTCGAGAATGGCGATGAAGATTTCACAAGATCGGCATGATGACCCCGATTTGGTCCTGAGCCTCGATTGTTGGTGTTGGTTGGTGCGGCAGAGATCGAATTAATTGCAGAACTAGGGCAACGAGTTTTCTGATGATGTGAAGCAATTGAGACGGATGGCTTCTGCATTTGTGGCCTCTGGATTTGTGATGATCGCACCCACGGATTTCCTGGGATGGCATGATCGGTGTACCTTTTTGGTTTGACTGCCATGGCCACCCATCCCTATACCTGCTTCTTCTGACCTGATCGGATCTGCAACGAGATTTCCCTGGGATCACCTGGCACAAAGCATTTAATGATATCTGGTGAAGCTGGTGACATGGCCTGTGAGCTGTGCTGACTGGTCATTTTGTCTGATGACATGTAATCTCATCTGGACGGTTGCTTGTTGCTTCTCCTATTCCTATAAAGGAGAATTTCATGGCCAAATGTAAGGGTTCCAAACTTTGGTGTTCAGTTCCACTTTCTGAGTTCTAGGATTGGTCTGAGATAGGCTAGGGTTTAGTCTAGTGTCATGCATTGAGTCTATAATCTGTAATTCTGAATTTCTCTGTAAATGCAATCAGTTTGTACAAGGAACACATGAAGACGCTTGTCTCTCATGCATATGCCATCAGATTGTATGCATGCTTGTATGCTTTGATCATTTGAATGAATGCATAAGGTGCCTTTGTTCATCTTCTCATATTTCATGAGACTGTGTCGTTTGTTGATAGGTCTGCTTCAAGGGAGCAGTTAAAACCCTTTGAGCAGGTGATAGTGATTGTTTGTATGCAAGCTGGATTTGGTAAGAAGAGTCTAACTAGTAACAAGAGCTGGATTATCAGTGCAAGGCACTGATAGTTGATGCAAGGAATCAACAAAACAAGATCCACTGGTTGAGGTCCATTTGCAAAAAGTCTTCCATTTGTGTGTGTGACTCCATGACCCCGGATTAGGCACTAGTCTGTCTTCCAGCCCTGTCCCTCTCAGAAAACAATTCATATAAATCATTGAATATCTTTTGCTTGATGTCTTGTCCTACCTCCTTGTTGCTTCAAGTGTTTTGTAACTGAGAATCTAGCCCTATTTGAGGTTCTCAACACTTGGCATCAGGAGTTATCTGCTATAAAAAGAAATGTCTAGTCTTATTTGAGGCATTGTGTGGGTATACCCACCCTGGTTCTGCAGAGCCTAAAGTGCAGAAGATCTCAGTTTTTGACTAGATCTTATCAGTTGGTCCAGGTCCTCCGAGCTGCCCTTGATTTGAGATGGCTACTCCATAGGTAGAATAGGAAACAAACCTGGTTTAAAAGTAAAATCACCAACAGATTGGCGAATTCGCTAGGGAGCGAACTAAATCTGGCTTTATGAGTCATATTGTGTGCAATAGAGTCATATCTTTGTATGCCATGTTGGTTATGTTCAAAGTTTGAAGAATCTCAGGCCTGGAGAAAGTTTTGTTGCAGTCAGCCTAAAATATTTATGGTGCTCTGCTGGTGGAATGAGCTCAGAGAAGGACTTATATGTAAGTGAACTTCATATCATTTGAAGTTTTGTCCTCTGCAAAGAGGTGGCGACTCTTTCAAGGTAAACCCATTGAAGATTTGAAGAATGTTCCAGAGCTGCAACGTTGCCAGGTATTCTTCATATATTAGAACATCTTAGAAAGAAATGGCAATTCCCTATCTAGTGATTTAGCACTACCGAAGGGAAAGGATAGTATTAGTTCTCTACATACTTCGAATGTATAATATGTGATGTCTATTACATTTAGTGAAGTGTGTTTTGTGCCTCTAATAATCTTAGGGAATTTTTATTCAATCAATATTTTGGATTCATGAATGTTGTAATTGAGAACCTTGTATGAGGTTAGTAATGATTGAGTATCAGATCATGAGGGTTTCCATGTGAAATGGAAAGTAAAAATATGAAAGGAAGACAAGTTGCACCAAGCCCTCAAAGGGATTTTGCTATTGAAAGGTATAGACCATTGGTTCTCAGTGGTATCAAAGGTTTCTCGAACCTTATTCCTGAAAATGTTAGGAAGCATTTGCCCAAATTCATAGGGAAAAATTTAGAATCAACCTCTAAACATCTGCGAGCATTTGTGGATGTGATGGGGGATTTTGAGGTAAATCATGAGGACATTATCATGAAACTATTTGTTCAATCCTTGAAGGATGATGCTAGGGATTGGTTCTCATATTTACCAACATGTTCTATATCCTCATGGAGTCAGTTCATGATATCCTTTAATGAGCAATTCGGTGAAAGGGTGGATTTGAGTTTGGTAAGAAAGAACTTCATGAAGATCCATATAAACAATGGTGAATTAGTCCTTGCATTCAACCTCCGCTTCACAAAGGAAATAAGGGAGATCCCTGAATACATAAGACCAAATGATGTTGAATGTTTGGTTGTGTATTTAGGAGCATTTGACAAAAAGATGAGTTTCTTGTTAAGGGACAAGGAACCTACAACATTACAATAGGCATTTCAGAGTGCCATAGAGATTGAGAATAATCTGAGATACTCTATGATGAAAGGGAATCTGGCTGCAAGTGTTGGTCTTCCCGGCACATTCCATAATAGTGGAGTTCTAGGAGTAGATAAAGGAAGTGCTTCTCAAGATGGCAATGTATCTGTTGTTGTGATTTCTTCATCATCACAATGTGAAGATCATAGTGAGCCCCATGTCAAGTGTCATCAAAATTTGAGCAACACTGATCAGAAATTTTTGGTTCAAAGATTATATGATGTAAAGAGACAAGAAGAAGAATCACCATATAGGTTGTTCTCGAGAATTTTGGACCACTTGATAGAAATTCCCAAAGATTTCAGACTTGATGATTCTGTGTGCATTGATTTGTTCTGTGAGATTTATGAACCTGGGCTAAATACTTTTTTGGAAGATCTGAAGCCCCGTAGCTTTGATCAAGTACCTGATTGGATAAGGATGATCGAATCAGCTAAGTATGGTTATGCACAAAATGAAGACTCTCAGAGTGAAGACAACAATTGTCCTCCTAAGGAAAGTCAGACAAAAATGCAAATAAGTGAAGGGAACATGTCAGAAGATGAGCATTACATTCAGCCCACAGTTGATACATGTGCAAGTCCTTGCAGCAGTGATGAAGTTGATGACACACGGGATGATGACAGAGTAGACATGCAAGAATATTTTTCTTGTAGTATCTCAGAGGATGGAGAAGCAGATGAGGAATAGGGTATTATCCCATGCCATGGTGTGATCAGTGATCATGATGATGAAAGTGAAGTCTCAAGTACTCATTCTGAGGAGTTTGAGCATAGTTCATATACTGATGATTTGTCTTGTGATGAAAGCAATGGTGAGGCTGACATCTCTGATTGTTGTTTTGAGGATTATGATTGCTTTTCTGAAGATAACATGGAAGCATACTCCTCAAATGAAGAGTACATTAGTATAGATGCTTATGGTGACTATAGGGAATGTGACTTAGTTTCACAATCACTGAAGCATATTCATGGTGAGAGAGATGCACAATTTGAAGACAAACATGTGTATGATCAGTGTGTTGATTCAAGACATAATCTTGAGTATGATGATGGTGCTAACAAGTGTGCTTATGACCCTTCTCTACATGACTATTGGTATGAAGCAAAGATGGAGAGGTTTATGGTGCATGAAGAGCATGAAGATGAAACAATGGATTCCTTTTGGAATAATCAAGTGGCGCATTGTAACATGTACATGGATCCTGACTCAATATCCCTGTCTGTTGATGACAGGCAATGGCTTGATGACCCATATGAAGATAAAGCTGCAGGTTGCATTGACACTGCAAAAACACTTGATCCATGTGTGGGGTAGCTGAGGAATGGGCATATTGATGAATCTCATGTTGAGGAATGTGGAGCTGAATACAATTGCTTCCTATTTGATGCTCCTTATCTTCTGAGTACCAATGCACTTGGTTGTCTCCCTGCTGTCCCTAATGATGTTGATTTACTTGAGCCCTCACTTGGGGTATTTGTCTTTGAGCTAAATGTTGATGTGAATAATGAATCAGTGCACACCATTGAACCTGGGATGAAGAAGATGTACCCATGTTGTAGTAACCAGTACACAAATACTCCTGAATATGAACCTTTTTCCTTTGGCATGTGCAAAGATGATTTGCATGTCATGGAAGAAGTTGTTTATCAGAGCTTTCAGTTTGATCTGCAGACTGATTTTGATGACAAATTTTGTGATGTCAAGGATCAAGTGGACTATGAATGTTTTTATTTCCCAGTCCAAGCAAATGAGCATTCAGTAAAACATAACCATGAATTGTCCAAGGAGATATGCCATGATGATTGTGATCTCAAATCAATGTCTGATTGCATGTTGCAGTTTGACAAGACAGTTGGTGACATTGGAAAACATAGTGATTCAATGGAACTTGACAGTGACCGAGTTAGTTTATGGGTAGTTCATGACAATGTTATTAGATTTGGCCTATGGATGGCAATAGAGAACCAAGTGTTTGACAGAGGAAAGTTGTGGCTTCACATTTTCATTTGGTGGCCTAGTGTCATCAAATGAAATAAAGAATCAACAATGTGACTCTTGAATTGCCTGTTCATGGACAATTCTCAAAGTGGTGCTTCATCTGAAGCATTTCTTTTTCCATGAACATTAGGTTAGGTTTTTTCTTTTCTGGTCGGTTTTGTTTTCCTGTGTCTGCTAACCTTGTCAGGTTAGCTCCTCATTGTTTTTGGCTTTTTTTGTTTTGGTCTGCTCTCCTAGTTATCTGAATTCTTGCTATGCCCACCAGGGGCATACAATTAGACCCTATGTTGAATTACCCTATTTTGGTTATCTCTCATTTTCCAGTTGCTTGCCTTTGATTTTCCTGACAAATCTTTAGCTTGGGAATTTTCTATCATTTTGGCACGTTGGATAAATGGGCTCCCACCAGGGTTGAGCTCAGCATGCCAAGGGTTCATGTCTCAGATGGCTAGGTCCTTCTTTTCTTCCTTTCCTTGTGTTTTTCTTTGTCTGGCAGGGGCGGAACCGGAATGGAATCAGAATTAGGATATTGCCTTTGGTTTCTTTTTCGAGTTCCATTCACGGTCACCGACTTTTGTGTCTTGAGTTGTCTTTTTGGTTTCCTTTGGTGGAGCCGCGGGGATCCGGAGCGAGGAATCTATTTTGGAACCCTTTTCAAGTTTTTGTATTTTGGGTTTGTCCCACTCCCGACCACGCTGGCTTCTCGTCTCGCGTATGGGTTTTGGCTCCGCCTCCATGGTCAGTCTTTGCG
>VDFB02224696.1:0-14173 GCA_007258455.2 Sequoia sempervirens
TGCTAATGCTCTTTTCATGCATGCTTCTGCACCATCATGCTCTCCCTTTACATGTCTGGCCTCACAAAAGTTCCACATATGTTGAACATGTGTAGTGAGATGCATCCTACACAACCAGTAGAACATGTACACATTCTTGAACTATACTGCATAGTTATCTGACCATATTATATGCCAATCATATGATATGCCCCTCTGAGCCAAATAATTGTAGAACATCTGGAAGCAACCTTGCATGAACTCTAGAGAATGCGTACGATCATCACTAATATAAAAGTGATACTCCCTCAATACCTTCCTTTCATCCTCTGTACTTTTAGTTGCATGTATGAATGCTATGTGCACAAATATTGAAACCTGTGTGGAGTTGTAATACTATGACTGCATCTCATGTTGTGGCTATAGAGTGTATTTCTCTGCAAATTCAACCACTAATACTATGCTACCAAGTGGAAAGGTGTCCTTGCATAGCTTGAATTGTGTGTCTAGCCATCGAGCTCTATGGGTATGCCTTGCATACTCATATACTAGATTCTCATGAAACATGGACATGAACTGATACACTGGAATCTTTTGAATAACCAACTCACACCTTTTTGCTTCAGACCCATCTTTTGTAGCATATGCCACTATTTTATACTTCTTGAACTCTACTAGATTTTTGTCCTGCCTCATATGTGCTTTCCATATGTTGACATACTAGCATTCCTTGCAAGCCACCGCAACACTCACATGAACCATCCAAGCATGCTGTCCTATAGAATATTTGGCCATCCTCTATTTCACATAAAATTTTTGATAAGAACTTTCTTGAAGATTTTGGTGGGGCTTCTATGCCACAATCCCACAAAAAATCATTAGTATGCAAATGTAAACATATAGAACGATAAACATCATAATGGTTAGAGAATTCAATATGTAGTTTATAGCAACAAGTAGTGCATGTGTGATTTATCTTGACATAAAAAGGTTTAATAATTTCAAAAAATCTTCGAGAAATACTAATTTCAGGATAAGAATTTTGAAATTTATGAAAAAATTGGATTTGAGTCGTATCCAAAAAATGCTTTGGACGTGGCTCACGGTTTCGACTACCGATTCTCCTTCTTATGACATCCCTTTGATTTAGAGATGGCCTTGTATTATTCTTCGAATAATCTTTAATTAGTGTTCTCAATGCTTCAACAACTTTTTTTTGTGGCAGTCTCCCCGAGAATGCCCATAATTCATTTAAATCAGTGCCCTCAATTCTTTTCCACCTTTGAATGACATTTGATAAAGTTCTTCTACTAATTCCCATTTGTTCACTTGTCTTTTTAATGAGGCGAGATCTCTTTGTTTGATAGCTTACCAAAGTCGATGTAATGACACATCGGGTGACATCACCATCCTTTGAGCATGAGGTCTTACACACACTATCATAAGCATCCATTAGATTATTCACAATAGTGTTTTCACTTGATGCATTCGATGTTCTCAACCCAAGAGTCTTCATGATGTTTTTGTACTTTAAACCCCACATCATTTGAACAAATAGTTGACATCTTACAGTCTCATTTAGCCTTTCAAAGAACATTTGCCAAATCTTATCAGCATATCTTCTACAAGTGCATTCTAGAATCTTACCTTCCATGTGCTACAAAATATCCTCATTAATATTAATCAAAAACTTTGGCTTTCTATGCAAAATTCTAGGTGGTGTTCTCTTAGTTACATACATCTCAACATTAGCAATTTCATCAATATTTAATTGAGGTGGGCTAGATTGCATACCTTCAATTGAGGGTGGAATAGAGGACATACCTTGAGGTTCACGTGGGGATGATGGCATAACTTGTTCCTCAACTCTGAGTGATGATGTACTCTCAATTTCAGATGTGGTGGATGGTGTCAAACCATACTCACTTGTGGTAGATGGTGTCCCTCCATATTCGCTTGTGCTTAATGGTGTCCCTTCATATTAACTTGCGATAGATGGTGTGTCTCCAACTATGGTATCTACATCTCCCCTAGCGTGACTCTTTCGCATTCGTGCCCTTTGTGCTGCCAATTTCTTTTCTCCTTTTGACAGTTGAGGTTCCTCTTCAACTGGCTTGTTTTCATCAATCGTTCCCAATTTTTTCTTTTCATGAAATTCCCTCATCCATTTTTTCTCTTTATCTTTGATGGCTTGGAGCTGATCATCTGTTAGTTTTTTCCTTTTAACAATTTGTTTCTTCGACATGACGAATAATTTTACCTGTGCAAAAAGTGCTAAGTTGTCAAATTAACTAATTGAAATCTTTGGAAGCATAACTCAATGAAAGCTGGTCTGTATAACTGTTTGACAAAATAACTCAATGATAGCTTTGGAAGCATACACAAAGAAAGTCGATTGTTAAATTTAACAAAATGCCTCAAAGAGATTTGGTTTAAAAATGTAATAGGAAAGTGTATCGAATTGTGTGATTTAAAATGTCCATTGACAATGTAAGGTTGTAACATGACAAACTGGTGCAGGAGCGCCTAGGTCTTGAAATTCCTTCAAAAGACTAATTTGTTCAATTTGTAATGTTCAAGTAAATATGATGAGTGAAGGTCATTAAATGATGAATTTCAATGTATTTGCACCATGAAATAGGTCACTAGGTGATATTATTGAAAAGTTTCTTTTTATAACAAAAGTTGTCAATTATTGTAAAAATGTAAAATTGCACAAAGCAGGAAGGTGAAGAGTATTTTTTGTGGAAGGGCAAGGATGGGTTGATGAAGATGAAGAGGAAATTATTTCAGCTGATTTAGACACCTTTAAAAAGAATTGTAAGCTAGAGAAAGGAAGAACTTCTATCCCAAAAATTCATAAAAATTAATAAAAAAACCTCTGCTTAGTTATTTTGGAAACCTTTTCTATTCTTGTTTTCAGGTTGCATAGTGATTCAAGCATGTTCTAAGATTTGATTATTGTCAGGGAAAGAGATTTATTTCATTCTTGAAAGTTTTAGGAATTGTAATTCAAATAATCAATCTAATTTGAACTTAGTTTCCTAAGTCTCGGTCTGTGGTTTCCTTAGAATTGTTTAGAGAGTCTAAAAAGTGATTCTTAGCCATTCCACCGATGTAGGGCTAGTAAGTCAGTGGAATGGATCATATTTAGTGTCTTTTCAATGTGAAGATGTGTGTGGTAGGGGTAAATAGAAATAAGAAGTCAGGATACTGTTGCATGAATAAAATTCTGAATTTTCAAATTAAAAAAAAATGATGTTTTCAAGCAGGGTTTGAGGAGACAACATGTAGACGAGCTTAGAAATGATTTCAAAATAATTTTCAGACATAATGAAGTATGGTTCAATTGTTGGGCGGAGTAGTAGAGGTTTTGCAAATGTTTCATTAAAGAAACCCTCATGGTTGGTGTGTTTTCACCCTATAATCAAATGTTTACTGATTTTGTGTATTGATGGGCGTTTCCCATCTTGAAACTTGTTTATTTGTGAGTTTCTACACATGGCCTAAGACCGTTTACAAGTTTGGTGGATTAGTGAGTAGTTCTATGATGACTTGATTTGATAAATTGACCTATTTAAGGGCTTTTACCAATAGACAGCATGTTGGTTCTACTTTGTTTTGTGAAATAATTGTATAAACTTTTATAGTATGTTGAAAAGGATCAAAATAGGCCTAAGAATCTGTATTGGTATTGTGTAAATGCATTATTATAGAAAAGGAATCACCTGATTAGATGGAATGTTGGCCTCCTAGAGATATTTGGCATTGTTTGCTAAAAACAGAGAATATGTAGAAACATCGAAAGGAATGTTGTTAAGTGCTTGGGAGCAGTCTCATTTGTGATGCCACAATTGTGTCTATGCTTGGTAATGTTTTGAAGGTAGATTGTGAAAGATTTGATGATTTGGGCATATGTTTCCAATATATGGCTATGGTTTCTTGAATGCAAAGTAGTAAGAGTGTGTCTATACTGATATATTGGAATATTACAATCAAAACATGATGAAATTGGTATCTTAAAGTTCTGGTGACAGTGTTAAGCTAATGTTACTTGCTGTTGTTACAAATGGTGTTTAAGTGAAGATAGGATGATGGATATGTTGATTTGAGCAAAGATATCTTAAATGGTTGGGATGATGTTTGATTGCAGTTCTAAGGAATAGAGGTGTTTGATTATTTTTTCCTTAAAGGGGTAACATGAGTTGATGAGTGATTGTTGTATTGTTTATGAAAAGAACAAAGTTGAAATTTGATTCTGAAAATGGTTTTCTATATGGAGATGGTGAATTGGCTACTGATAGCCTTATAACTTGAAATGAAATAAATGGATTTTGGTTGAATGAAAAGTAGTTTTGGATGAATTTGACAAATTTTGTATAAATTGATCTTTTACTCTTTACTGATTTGGGAAGGAAGTTCCCTAAATAAATGATGTTGTTGAGTGGTTTGGAAATTTGATATTGCATCACAAACAAACAATTTGATCAACATGGAATAAGCTAAACAACAAAAATGAAAGCAAGACATAATAGAATGAAAGAAAATGTACAAATATTTCACATACCTAAAAAAGAAAAGTTTCAAATAGAGGAGTTCTACCCAATTATGCAGCCTTTGCTTCTTCCTTCCTCAAACTCTTCAAAATTTTGACTTCTTCAAAATCTTGTTCCCCTCCAAATTTCAATTGTATATCAATTATCACTATAATTCAAACTTGAATTGATATTATATGCCTCTCAATGTAAAAACTCTGATATTTAATGCAAAGGTGATGGAAAGAACATTCAAAAGGTGATGGAATCTCAAAATCATGCATGCACACTTCACTCAATCACCAAAAAGTTACTTTTTATTAGAGCACGCACAAAACTAGGAGAATATGCAAAATGTGGGCCGACATCATGGGTATACTGTTATTTTTTTACATTTTAGTGATAATGTGAGTGCATTATTTAATCCTAAATGAGCATATCTCTACTGGTTAATAATGCGCTCACATTATGATAACCATGTCAAGATGTGTTGGCATATGGTGCAGGAGCACCTAGGATAAACTCCATTTTGTTATGTTCAATTTTGGCTTGTACCTAACCTTAGCCAAGTCAGGGTAATAGTGTGTTTATTTTGGACCTTAGAAGGTCTTGCTTGTGTGTGGAATAGGTGAGTTAGTCACTAGGACTAAAGTCACCATAGTTCAATCATTGTTGTTAACTTTTGCTTTAATTAGCTTAGTAGGTTAATTTGAGTGTTGAGCCTTAAATGTGTTCTAAACACATGGTCATTGTTAGAAGATACCAAAAGGTAGTTAAGGGAGTTGATAGCTTGAAATCAAGGAGTTAGAGGTCCTAGAAGTTAGGAAGAGGACACAATGATGGGAAGTTGCAAAAGTTGTTGTAAAGTTGCATGACAACATTTGTCAGGTTACATGCAACTTATTTGTCTTGGATCCCCTAAAATTTAGGAGTGTGGGATCGATCAACATCCCTTGAAACATGGAAAAGGCATCTATGTAAGTGTGGTGGCTCGTTGGCAAGCAGTTAGTTAATTGTAATCAAGTTTTTGTTTTCTGGGAATAGAGAAATTATGCATTTCCTGTGTATACTGAATGTTCTTGTGTGGCAGTGCTATTAGATGAATTAGATGTGTTGATTTGCTAGAAGATTTGTGTTCATATAGTAGTCTTGAGAATTTTCCATTTTGTAATCATGTTGTTTAGAGTTGATTTAGTACTTTGAATTCATAGATTAGGTTCTAGAGGGTTTGTTCTTTGTTTTGAACAGTCAATTTTTTAATGGCTCCCCCATGAAATCTAGCCATGGGGATTTCCTAAGAATGGATGGATTTTTTAGGGGAGCTATGTATCTATATATATCTAGTAGTAATAGTCATGGGCAGTCGAGCAAGTATTTCTAAACTCAAACCCTAGGTGAGCTTGGGAAGTCTGGTTAGAGGTTTGAGAGTCAAAGATTGAAGAGAATAGGTAGGGGAAGGAGGTACTGTACGGAACAAGTATAGTTCCAAGTGGGGCAATACCTTACCTAAGAATTCTAGAAGGATTAAGGCTTGATCAATCCATTTTTGTGAGAAATTGGCAAGAGATCATTGTAACCCTAGGAATAAGGCCTATTAGCCCTATTTACCCTAGATTGTAGGAGCCCACTGTACGGAGGAGACAAGGGTCTGAAACCCCATGAATATTTTAAAGGACCAAAAAGGGTATCTAGAAGTGAAGTTCATTTGCTAGGTTGTTTGGAAAGTTTGGGCAAGAAAAGCAAAAAGGTGACTAGTAAGGGCTATAAGAATTAGGCCTCTTCAAAGCAAAATCTTGAGATCGGTAAGAGTGAAGAGTGAAGACCCTCCAAGATGTATCCAATTGGATGTGTTTGGAAAGATTTCAGTATCTCAGACACTGCTGTAGCAGTTCAAGGTATTGTGTGGTGTTGGCACTTAGAATCTTCTAAGTGGAAGAGATAGTTTACTAGTTGCAAAGAGGTGTTGGTCTTCTAGGGTGAAGTACAAGAGGAAAACTCTTGGAGAAGCGTTGGAGCAGGACTTGGTTAATCATCCAAGCCTAACAAGAACCTATTGGTATCAGGTTCCAGGAAGAAGATAGTGAAAAGGTCTTCTAGTAGATTGTGCAAGCAAGCCTTGGAACACCAATTACACCATATTGGTATCAGAGCCTTTGTTTGATCAAGGCTTGTGATTGATGTTGCAACCCACTGAGTCAGTAGGAGAGAACACACTAGAGGAAAGAACCATGGTGACTAAAGTTGAGTTAGCTAAGAAGGTAGAAGAGCAAGAAGAGGACAACCGCCTACTAAGAGAAAGGTTGTATCAAATGGAGAAGCTCTTGGATGAAGTCCAAGAAACAACAGACAAAGTAAAGGATAAGATAGAACTGAAGGAAGAGCAGGAAGCAAAGGAAAAGGAAGTGGACTTGGAGGAGGAAGCTCCAAAGCCTGACCCTATCCTTGCTGAAGAACCCTTCTTGAAGGCACTGCAGGCCTTAAGTGGAAAAGCTTTGGAAGGTGTGCCACTATTTAGTGGACAAATGGACCATGATTCAGTTGTGGACTAGATTGAGAGCATAGAGAATCACTTTGAATGTGATGGTATAACAGAGGCCCAAAAAGTAAAGGTGGCCAAGTCAAGGATGAGAGGAGCAGTTCTCACATGGTGTAAATTTGTACAAGTTGAAAGAGAGAAAGAAGGAAAGGGTCCTATAGTTACATGGAGAGGCATGGTAACCAAAATAAGGCAGACCTATCTACCTAATGACTATGAAGTGCAGTTGCATAGGAGGAGACATAACCTTAGGAAAAAAGATATGGATGTCCAAACATACACCGAGGAGTTTCAAAAATTGTGCCTCAGATCAAAGGTGGTTGAAGATGAAAGCATCAAGCTAGCAAGGTATTTAAATGGGATTAAGTGGTCTATCCAAGAAGACATGAGCCTAGTGAACTTCAAAACCATCTGCCAATGCTATCAAATGGCCTTAAAGATAGAGGAGAAAGGAAAAAAGAAGCAAGAGCAAACCTCCAAAAGTAGAGGTAAAGGAAAAGATAGCAGAGGACAAAGAGGTGGCTATGGTGGAAGGAGTTCATAACCAAGGGTCCAAGGAGAAGTCAAATATTTTGAGCAGCAAGAAGGAAGCTCTAGTAGAGGTGGTAGAGGAAGAGGCTCCAGCTCCAGAGGAAGAAGTTGTGGACAAGGAAGGGGCAATTACTTTACCAACATGAAGTGTTACCACTGCAATCAAATGGGACACCTGGCCTATAGATGTCAAAAGAAAGGTGGTACCTCTCATGGAAGTGACAAGAAAACTAACCTGGTTCATGATGAGATAACTGCAGCAGATAAACATCCTGAAGTACCATTGAACTCAAAGGAAGGTGAGAACCTCATGATGAGGAGAACTTTGATCAAGGAACCGGTTAAAGAAGAACCAAGCCAAAGGAGGTCCCTGTTTAGGATAAAGTGTAAGATGATGGGAAAAGTGTGTAGAGTCATCATTGACTCTGGGTCTACTAACAATATTGTGTCAGAAGAGACAGTCAGCAAGTTGAAGTTGACAAGGATACCCCACACCAATCCTTACAAGGTCACATGGCTCAATAAAGGTCAACATGTCTTGGTGAATGAACAAGCTTGGGTGGAGTTCTCAATTGGTAGGTACAAGGAAAAAGTCTTGTGTGATGTATTACCTATGGATGCATGTCACTTGCTCCTAGGTAGACCATGGAAATTTGACCGCCAAGCTATGCATGATGGAGCAAAGAATTCCTATACTTTCAAGAAAGATAAGGTAACCTTTAGAATTTAGTCTTTGTTAGAAGATACAAAGGTGCAGACAGCAGGTCCTAAACTACTCATTGTTGGTGAAAAAGAGTTCCTAGAAGCCTTGGAAGAAGGAGAAGGAGTTGGCTATGCAGTGATGTTAAGGCGAAGAGAGGTAAGTAATGAGAAAGAAGCTGAAAAACTAGAGTTACCTAAGGAGATACAGAAGATGTTGTAAACCTATGAAGGCATTATGAGTAGTGGGAAACCAGCAGCATTACCCCCTAAGAGAGCCATAAGTCATAGGATAGACTTGATACCAAGGGCTACCCTACCAAATAAAGCATCTTACAAGATGACACCTCAAAAAAATGAGGAAATAGCTAAGCAGATTCAAGAACTCCTAAACCAAGGTCTGATTAGGAAGAGCATTAGTCCATGTGCAGTACCCACTATCTTAGCACCTAAAAAGGGAGGAGAATGGAGGCTTTGCACTGATTCCAAGGCCATAAATAAGATAACCATCAGGTATAGGTTCCCTATCCCTAGGATTGAAGATCTCATGGATTGTCTAGGTGAAGCTAGGTACTATACCAATATAGACTTAAAGAGTGGCTATCACCAAATTAGGATACATGAGGGGGATAAGTGGAAAACAACCTTCAAAACCAATAAGGGACTTTATGAGTGGCTAGTTATGTCATTTGGATTGTCTAATGCCCCCTCCACATTCATGAGACTCATGAATGAGATCCTCAAAGACTACATTGGTAAATTTGTAGTGGTGTATCTTGACGATATACTAATTTATAGCAAAACAAGAGAAGAGCACCTCCAATAGATAGAATTGATTTTCAAGAAGCTGTACAAGGAGAAATTGATGATCAATCTAGAAAAGTGTGAATTCATCAAAATAGAGCTGGTGTACCTTGGATTTGTGCTATCACATGGCAACTTGAAAATGGACAGCAGCAAAGTGGAAGCCATTCTCAAGTGGCCTACTCCAAAGATAGCAATAGAGGTAAGAATTTTTCATGGCCTTGCTCAATACTATAGGAAGTTCATAAGATAATTTAGTGCTATTTGTGCTCCTATGTTGGATACCATAAAAGGAGGAATGAAGACTAAGTTTGTATGGAATGAGAAAGCTAACAAAAGTTTTGAGTTGTTGAAAGAAAGGATAGCTGCCCAACCTGTTTTGGTGTTACCAAGCTTTGAGAAGCTATTCACTATAGAATGTGATGCAAGCAATGTGGCTATTGGAGCTATTCTCAGTCAAGAGGATAGACCAGTGGCTTTTCATTCAGAGAAGTTAAGTGAAGCCAAGAAGAAGTATTCTTCTTATGACCTTGAGATGTATGCATTGGTCTAGGCTCTAAGGAAGTGGAGGCACTACTTGCTTCCCAAGGAATTCATAGTGTATTCAGACAACCAAGCACTTTGTTTCCTGAATTCACAAGAGAAGTTGAGTCACAGACACATGAAATGGGTGGAGTACCTGCAAGCTTACACCTTCAATATCAAGCACAAGAAAGGAGCTCTCAATAAGGTGGCATATGCCTTGAGTAGAAGAGTCCTCACCATTCAAGAGATTCAATTGAAGAGCATGGGAATAGATCATTTGAAGGTTCTATATGCAGATGGTGAAGATTTTGCAGAAATTTATAAGGTATGTTCTAAATACAAGAATCACTTTTATAGTAAATATGTTGAATATACTTTGCAAAGTGATCTTTTGTTTAAAGGAAATCAGCTGTGTTCCTAGAGGCTCCATTAGGGAGAACTTGATACAAGAAAAGCATAATGGTGCATTGAGTGGTCACTTTGGGATCACCAAGACTCAAGAACTTGTTCAAAGGTTTTACTATTGGCCAAGGATGAACCTAGATGTTAGGAGGTATGTGGAGAGTTGTATAGTATGTCAAAAGGACAAAGGTACTTCTTTAAATGTAGGCTTATACCAACCACTGCCTATTCCTACTAGGCCATGGGAATGTTTGAGTATGGATTTTGTAGTTGGGTTACCCAAGACAAGGCAAGGCATGGACAGTGTTTATGTGGTTGTGGATAGATTTAGAAAGATGGCTCACTTTGTGCCATGTAAAACAACCAATGATGCCAGTCAAATAGCTTCACTCTTCTTCAAAGAGATAGTAAGGATACATGGATTACCAATTAGTATTGTATCAGACAAAGACACTAAGTTCATGAGCCATTTTTGGAAGACACTTTGGCAGAGATTGGGCACTATTTTATCCTTTGGATCTGCCTATCATCCCCAAATTGATGGTCAGATTGAAGTTGTAAATAAAAGTCTTGGAAATCTATTAAGGTGCTTGACCAAGGAGTATGGTCAACAATGGGATCAGTTGATTGGGCAAGCTGAATATGCCTACAATGACACTGTAAATAGATCAACAGGGAAGAGTCCCTTTGAAATTGTCTATGGACTACATCCTAGAGGAATCTATGAGCTGAGAGACTTAAAGGATAGAGTCAAGGGAAGTGGATATGCTGATGATTTTTCCTATGCAATGCAGGAGATTCATGATACAGTCAAAAAGACACTAGCAAAAAATACCATGAAGCATAAGACCAAGGTGGTTGAGCATAGAAGAGAAGTGCAGTTCCATGTTGGAGACTTAGTGATGGTGCATTTAAACAAGTCTAGATTGCAAAAAGGAGTTCCTCATAAGTTTCAAATGAAGAGGATAGGTCCCTATCCAATCCTAGAAAAATATGGAAATAATGCTTTCAAGGTGCAACTACTGGATGACAGTGGACTCTCCCTTGTTTTTAAAATTTTAGATCTGGTTCATTACAAAGGACCACCACCAAACATGGATAAAATTCTCAATGAAGTCATCCAAGATGTGGAGGAGCTCAAACTTCCCTCTACTACAGTCAAACAAGCTGACAGTGTATTGGATACTAGGGTCTACAAGAGGACTAGGACCAAAGAATACAAAGAACATATGATTAAAAGGCATGGTCAACCTAATGCTGATGTAGTGTGGATCAAGGAATCAGAGTTCAAGAAGTTAGGCATTGATCTCAACTTGCTCAATCCAAGGGTGGATTGCAATCTTTTGTTTTGGGGAGGATGGTGCAGGAGCACCTAGGCTAAACTCCATTTTGTTATGTTCAATTTTGGCTTGTACCTGACCTTAGCCAAGTCAAGGTAATAGTGTGTTTATTTTGGACCTTAGAAGGTCTTGCTTGTGTGTGGAATAGGTGAGTTAGTCAGTAGGACTAAAGTCACCTTAGTTCAATCATTGTTGTTAACTTTTGCTTTAATTAGCTTAGTAGGTTAATTTGAGTGTTGAACCTTAAATCTTTTCTAAACACATGGTCATTGTTAGAAGATGCCAAGAGGAAATTAAGGGAGTTGATGGCTAGAAATCAAGGAGTTAGAGGTCCTAGAAGTTAGGAAGAGGACACAATGATGGGAAGTTGAAAAAGTTGTTGTAAAGTTGCATGAGAACATTTGTTAGGTTGCATGCAACTTAGTTGTCTTAAATCCCCTAAAAGTTAGGAGTGTGGGATCGATCAACATCCCTTGAAACATGGCAAAGGAATCTATGTAAGTGTGGTGGCTCATTGGCAAGCAGTTAATTAATTGTAATCAAGTTTTTGTTTTGTGGAAATAGAGAAATTCTGCATTTCTTGTGTATACCGAATGTTCTTATGTGACAGTGCCATTAGATGAATTAGATGTGTTGATTTTATAGTAGATTTGTGTTCATACAGTAGTCTTGAGCATTTTCCATTTTGTAATAAAGTTGTTTAGAGTTGATTTGGTACTTTGAATTCATAGATTAGGTTCTAGAGGGTTTGTTATCTTTGTTTTGAACAGTCAGTCCTTTAATGGCTCCCCCATGAAATCTAGCCATAGGGTTTTCCTAAGAATGGATGGATTTGTTAGGGGAGCCATGTATCTATATATATCAAGTAGTAAGAGTCATGGGGATTCAAGCAAGTATTTCTAAACTGAAACCCTAGGTGAGCTTGGGAAGTCCGGTTAGAGGTTTGAGAGTCAAAGATTGAAGAGAATAGGCAGGGGAAGGAGGTACTATACTGAACAAGTATAGTTCCAGGTGGGGCAATACCTTACCTAAGAATGCTAGAAGGATTGAGGCTTGATCAATCCATTTGTGTGAGAAATTGGTAAGAGATCATTGTAACCCTAGGAATAAGGCCTATTAGCCCTATTTACCCTAGATTGTAGGAGCCCACTGTACGAAGGAGATAGGGGTCTGAAACCCTGTGAATATTTTAAAGGAACAAAAAGGGTATCTAGAAGTGAGGTTCATTTGCTAGGTTGTTTGGAAAGTTTGGGAAAGAAAAGAAAAAAGGTGACTGGTAAGGGCTACAAGAATTAGGTCTCTTCAAAGCAAAATCTTGAGATCACTAAGAGTGAAGATTGAAGACCCTCCAAGATGTATCCAATTGGATGTGTTTGGAAAGATTTCAGTATCTTAGACACCCCTGCAATTAGTTCAAGGTATTGTGTGATGTTGGCACTTAGAATCTTCTAAGTGGAAGAGATAGTTTACCAGTTGCAAAGAGGTGTTGGTCTTCTAGGGTGAAGCAGAAGAGGAAAACTGTTGGAGAAGCGTTGGAGCAGGACTTGGTTAATCATCCAAGCCTTACAAGAACCTATTGGTATCAGGGTCTAGGAAGAAGACAGTGAAAAGGTCTTCTAGTAGATTGTGCAAGCAAGCCTTGGAACACCAATTACACCATATATCGATGAGAAACTGTCCATGTCTCCTCGATGCCAACACAGTTAGCATTCAATATTGCCAAGAGTCCTTACAATAAACAAGAGGTTATATTGAGTTCACCTGTTGCATTGACTTTAGTTTTCCCTTTAGAAAGACTATCGCCCTCGCTAGGATCTCACACCAAGCCTTCATGTTAATCCATGTGCATCCACCAGTCAGCGAGACTCATCACTTTCACCAGGAATTCATACCAAGGTTCAAAAGTCACATAGACAATAGGACTTACATTGGTGAGACTATCATATTTTTCTAAGAGATCATACCGAGGTTCAAAGACTTTCTCTGAAGTGATCAATAGTCAGCAAGACTTTCATTCGTCACTAAGACTTCACACCGAGACCCCTTTAGTTACATCGAGCATCGAACAGTTGGTAAGACTTCACACATCAGTAAGACTTCTTACTGAGCCATCACATGTTACTCTGAGGACACCAAGCAAATACTATTGGTGAGACATACCACTCTTCTCTGAGAGTTCTTACCAGGTTCTCCAAGTTACCCCGAGACCACCATTCACCAAGAGTTATATTGAAGACCCCTCAGCATCAGCGAGACTCTCCATTGGCTGCTGAGACTTCATAACAAAGTCATTGTGTCACCACGAAGACTCCAAGATTTCCTCCATCAGTGAGACGTTTCTTCATCCTTGAGGCTTCTTCCTAAACTAAGCCTTTTAGCCAAGGGTCTCCCCAATAAATGATATGTATGGCATGTCAGCCAGATATCTCCAGGCAGTAAGAGAACATACTGAACACAACATGTCACATCGAAGACTCCAATGTGTAACCGTTCAAAAAGACTTCTACAAGGTCACAACGACCTGTACAAAACATAAGGTTACAAATCTGCTAATTGCCCAGACGTAGAATATGTCACACCGAATTGGCTCCAATAGAGGTTTCAACCTATGGGATTGAGACATATTTTTCCAAAATTGGAGGGAGAGGGTTGTGAGAGAGAGAGAGGGAGAGGGGGTAGGAGGGAGAGGGTTGAGAGGGAGAGAGAGACCTAAAAGAGGGAGAGGTGGTAGGAGGGAGACGGTTGAGAGAGAGAGAGACCTAACAGAGGGAGAGGGGATAGGTGGGGGAGGGTTGAGAGAGAGACCTAAGAGAGGGAGAGGG
>VDFB02224696.1:18393-43520 GCA_007258455.2 Sequoia sempervirens
CATTTGAGTCCTACCTTAGGCACATTTTCCTCATTTTATGATATTTTTACCCATATTTTGGTTGTGTGACCCCATAGAATCCATCGAGTCATGCATTTTTCATGTTGTGGTCCATATTGGCATAGGTCTATCTAGGTCTCCCTGACCCATGTTTCCTGTGTGTTAACATATGTTTGCAACAGGTGATCGGCAATACTTGTTCATTGTTACAGTGATCAACATTCACTTGTAGGTTTCTATCGGCATGACTTTCACGTGGCTTCGGTGACCGAGGAGGAACCTATCAGCAGGAGTTTGGTCATCGGGATAGTGTCTCATCGATTTTGAATTGTCTCCTAGACTAATGCATGTGGAGGTTCATCAACAAGAGCTTGGTGATATCGTAATGTGATCTCGGCAAGGTTGTTGTGTCTTGTCGACATGGGGTTTTCATCAGCATGTTCTCGAGGAGAGTCTTACCGAACAACACATGGATGGTTTCTTCGGCCAAACATATTGCTTCTGGTGTGAGGTCATAGCGAATATTCATTGTCACACTGACCGGTGGTGGGAGGATACATATTGGTAAGAGTTGAGGCTTTCGAAGTAATGTCTTGGTGAGTGACCTTCGGTCTCGCCGATAACACAATGAGGACTTTGTCAGGATGAAAATTGGATTGTCTCAGCGACACACAAGATGGATAAAGTTTTTCATTAAAACAAAGTGCACTCTGTATGAGGTCTCGCCGATGTCGGTATGTTATGATGACCCACATAAGATAAAAGAATACATCGGTGAGAGAACCAATTTGTCACAGCGACTCATGATGAATGAAGATTTTCGGTAAATAAAAGTCTAATCTATGAGATGTCTCTCCAACATCTCAAGGTTATAGTGAAATGGATGAAGCAAGGAAGCACGTTTCAGTAAGAAAATTTCTTATGTCTCAGTGACTGGGAGATGGCATTCGGGGTGACTCTCAGTATAATGAAGCATTATCTACATGATGTTTCCCCGACTCCATGAGGTTCCAGCAAAACACATTGGGATAGGAGGATTTTCTTTGGTTTTGGCATAATAAACAAAATGCTACAGCGACATGCAAGAGGCAAAAGGACGCATATTGATGAAACATAACGAGATCAAAACTAGGAAATAACACGCTCGCGTTATAACGCGGGTGTGTTATAATGCGAGTGCATTATATTTTTCTTTGGAAATCCCTAAGCCTTAGCATTGGTAGTTACCTTGGAATACCAACCTAGAGGCTTGGAGGGCATTCCCAATGACCAGAGACATGTTTTTGAAAATTCTACAATTTTTTCCCATAATCGGCTTCGTGCTCACCATCAGGATTGCATCTGGTTCAATATCGACAAAAGCAAACACATGGGTAATGTTAGGTTCTATCTTAGCTATCCAACGATGTAATTTTTTTCACTTTTTAACAATGTTAAGCCTTTCATCCATAATTTCTTTTGTTTGTATCTCTTTTTTTCCAAAGAGCAGTGTTTGGTTTTTTTTTTGTTATAAATTAACCACTCATCAAAATTTCAAATAAATTACATTTTTAGAAACTAGACTCTATTCTACATTTTTAAAAAATAAAATAAAATAAAAAATCAATTAGCTTCAAAAAATTTTAGGGGGAGCACAGCCAAAATTCTGCTTTTCAGGAAGTGCCCACTTAGAAAATTAGTAAAAAATAAAATATTCATTAAAATATTATCAGAAAAATCGTGCATCAACTAGATACTGTTAGAAAACTTTTGACCATTGTGATTTTAAAAATACTACAAAAAATTTCACTGTGCTCAGGTTGTACAAGAGTTGCTATGTTATGTTTTCTGACAAAAATAGCACCAATTTGTGTATGTCCCTCTTTTGAACCCCTTAATCTCAACCATTTTAAAAATAAATTAGTAATTTAGAAAGTAGACTTGGAGCACTTCGATCCTTGTTTTTGTTCCATCTTAAAATTTTGAGTGTAACTATCCTCAATTTCATGTCCAAGGTCAGTATTTCCTGATTTCAGAAAAAAAGTGGCCACTTAAGCCCCCTTTTTGGGAACCATCTTGGCGCACTTACCCTTCAAATTTTCACCAAATAGTTTTTTTTTTTTAAACAAACCTAGTAGTTTAGAAACTACAGTCAATTTTATACAAATTCTATTCTTACATATTGTTGAAATAATATAGATAACTTATTCAAAATTTTATGTCAAGTTGCCTAACTTTAATTTTTCTAATTTTTTTGCCACTTAAGGGCTTGTTTTTTCCATGATGATCCTGCACATACCCATATTATGTGGATTATCTATATTGATTTTGCATGTGGTTAAGGAATGTTCATTAAGGTGGCTATAGATGTGCAGTTATTATATGTACTAACTTTTCCATGCAGATTTAATATGCTAAGATGAGGAAGACACTACCAGCTGGACATGCACCATAATGTCCAAAAAAACAATCCCTCCAAATCAAAGGAGGCCGACGACAGAAGATTCTTCAAGCAATTGAACGTAACTTCCTTGTAGTGGAGTTTAATGATGGAGCATGGACAAGCGTTACTACTATGTTAAATCTATGTTTGGACCTGCATGTCTTACTAGATTCCGTGCACGCATAACCACCATTGCTCCATTTTCTTTGTTTCCCCTAAATGGAATCCTCTCAGTCATGGAGTTGACTTCCTTATTTAAGTGTTAGTATAAATAATGATCGGATGCTCCTTCTTTAAGAGTTTGCATGATTTGATATTGTACTTGCACTCTCCAATATTTAGTAATACAATAATACTACTCTTTTTTACTCATGATTTACAGTGAATAAAATAAAGTTCTAAGTTCAACCATCTGAGTTCTCATTAGTTTTAGAGGATACTTATCCAAGGGGGGCCACTTGGTGAGTAATTTGTCTTCTTAATTTAGCATTAGTCTAGTATTAATTTTTGTTTAGTACTTAGTTAGAAGGTTGGCACCAACTATTCTTGTAGCCACTAGAACTCCATTATGTGACTGTTATTACAATGAAAGCAAATAGAGTAGTTTCTTGTTTGTTGTTCATATTTTTATTCCTATTATACATCTATACTTAGCATAGACATTGATTGATGTTCAAGATTTGTCTCATTCCTTTTCAAGCAATTTACTCTCAGTATTGTGTGTTCCTTAGCTATAGAATGAAATGGATACTTTGAGTTCCTAGTGCACATACTATACTGACCCATTTCAAATTCACATCCATAGGTTGGCAAGTTAAATGCACCTTCATGATGACTAAAATAGCTTCTTAGGTTAGATGTTGAGTCTTTGAATCGTGGTTTTAAAGGCTTAGTTATTGAAATCATTATAGGAAGCCAACAATTTGTATTATTCCTCTATTTCTCTACATATGTGTGATAAATTCTCAGTTTAATGATCCAAAACAATTTTTGAAAGAAGAAAGTTGTGTCACAATCTGATCTCAATCTAGCAAGCAAAAATGAAACCTCAACCACTTGGAATGAAAATGATTTTTTGCAAAACAAATGAATAAGAATGAGGTAGGTAAGGTGTTTGAAGTGATTTGGAGGTCACTTTTAGGGTTCCCTTGGGAATGGGTCAAAGTCAAACTTCATAAAATATTAAAAAAATGTTCAAAAAAACACTTTTTGGATGCCTAGGCACACAGGTTCTATCTTGGTTTGCCTAGGTTTTGTCTGGGTTCTGCCTAGGTTCTCTTGTGTTCTGCCTAGGCAAACCAAAGCAAAAAATGAAGGACCCTAGTCGAACTCATAGGAAAAATGAACTAGGACCCACACCAAGACCAAACTAGGACATGAACCAGGGCTAAAACATAAGAACCTGGTAACATAGATAATGTGTGAAGAAGTTGACTACTTCATCTACTTTGAATATTATGTTTTGCAAGTGTTGTGAAGATTATGTATCCTTTGCTTAATTGAGTTGTTCCAATCAAAGGATCAAATATATTGGAATCTTTATATGAATCATTTCATGGAATACTAATTGAAGACATGTTTTTTGTTTTTAGATAAAGTCTTTTAGCATTAATAAATTAATTTATTCAAGAAAAATCATGAAGGAAAATAATGATCAATGATAGGGATAAACAATTACTAAGTATACACGTGAATAATTCAAGCATGTGCATGTGAATAAGGGAAGCACAAGTAGTCACTAACATGTAAGCCTTGAAGTATACACACGAATACATAGTATACACAACTTAATACAAATAATATGCACGAATATAAGGTATACACATGAAAACACGTAAGTCACAAAGTATACATGTAAGTTGTAAAGTATACACTTGAATACATGTAACTCATATCTATTGAACCATGAATTTATAATGCAAATATGGACACCATCGATAAAAAAAATTGTATTAACCAAATATCCAAGTACACATACATCAATTTATATGTCGATATAAGTATAAAATATAGGTACAAAATAGCCATATAAGCTTATGAGAATGCCATATAGGCATACAATGTAAAATATATCCAATACAAAATATGTACAAAACTACCATGTAGGCATACAATAAAGGGCTATGGAATCAAAATTCATTTCTCTCCATGCTCTGGAAATAAATTCTTTCCCTTTGCTTATCGATTTGATGATGATAAGTCTGTCACTAATTTATGTTGTGCTCAAGGAGTGCTCCTACTACCCATCCTACTGTTAAGTTCTTGGTGAAGTTTTAACTGTTACAATAAGAAGTAAAGACATTAATGTATATAAATTACATTATAAAACTGATATATTTAATAAAATAATCACTTATCGCCATCTCAGAATCACTCTCCATGAGGGAAATATTTGCATGCCCATGTTGAGGTGTGTTCAAGCCCTATATAAACCATCCAAATATAAATTACATTATGAATCAATAATGGTTTTATTTTTCATTAGAACTAACATCTATAACAACAAATGTAAGTTGAAATTTATTAATTTTCCTCATACCTCCCCTATCAGAGCCATCAAGGATTGTATAGCAGATGAAACATTGATATCCATTACATTCATAACATTTGGAGGTGTTTCAGCCTCCAACATCTAAAATTAAAACAACAAATTATTCAATCAAAAAAACTACAATAGCAATCCACATCATGACTTATAATGTATGAGCTTGTATAGGTATTTTCATGATGTAATAAGGCTTAAATAGCCATTTTTGATTTTGTAATGGTCTTTGGTAGTCATTTTATGCATAAATTGTGAAGTTGCAGAATCTTAACAAAAGTTTTCAATCAATGTTGTAAAAATGCAAAAAGGTGACAAGCAAATGCAATTGGAAGCTACTCCTAGACTTATTACTTATGATTTATGAAGCAATTGCATCATTGCTTATGTTGGCTTTCTAAACAACTATATTGTAGTTGAAATTTTGTCATCTATCAACATCTAGTTATTAGTTATGGAATGTGAAGTAATGCTTTGAGTTTGAATGATGTGCAATGCAATGTAATCAACGATACGAATATAAACTACACAAATCTATTAAGTACATTTCATTAGTTAAACTCTTTATTGTATTACCTATATATAGGTTTGAGTAAATCCACTGGCACTAGGAGGTGATCCCTTGAAACCTCCAATATTAGCGTATTCAACATCCAAAATCACATATTAAAATACCATTCATAAAACAATTCTATTAACATGTAATAAATTTATAATTGTTTACTAGTTACATACCCCATTAATAGGTATACTGCCAAAAAAATTAGGTATAGGGCCAGTGTATCCAATCTCAACACTGTGACCCTACAATTTTATTAAAATCATAAAACCAATTTAGTTAATCTTGCATTTCAAAATCAAAATTTAATAAATTAAATTCAATCAACATGCTAACTTTTACCTGACTACCAATGCCATATACCTGATGCAAAATGTTAGCTACCCTCTCCATCTCCACAACTATAGATAGATCCTATGTAGCAACCTCTTGAGTGTTGGTGGGGTCAAATGAACAAGTTGCCCTACAAGATTGACACACATGGGTTCGAAGGACACCACTCGAAGACTCCCCTAGATGGCATTGTAGAATAGGGCTAGTGTGATGGAGGACACTTTGAGTCAAAGTGTTGATCACCTGCAATGTCTCTATGTCGGCATTCTCCTTCGCAATAGAAGGCATAACAATGTGCTCACGAGGTGGCCTAGTGAAAGCTTGTCTCCCCTGCCGCATAGGATTTGGCTGTGCACCAGGTCTATCTTGAGCCAACCCCCTACCTCTGCCTTGGAAGCCCCTCATATCAAAATAATTTGGGATTTTGTTCAATATGAACTCATAGTATAGTTTCCTAAGGAAATACTGTGGGACTTCACAATTGTTGCATAGTGTGTAATCAAAGACCATGTACCACCTATCAAAAAAAAGGTTCACAATCTGTTAGTGGTGGCACCAATGAATAGGAAACCTCTTCACATTTTGGGTAAGATTTTGATTTGCGTGTGGGTCAATGAATAATGAGCACAAATCACCTTTTTAAATTTTTAAATCCTTTAGATCTTATATGATATTTTATCTACAAAATAAGCCCTAGCTGCCTGCCTCCTATTTCCCATACAATTATTTGTTTGCTAATTAGATCTACATAGTTTGACATATATTTTAAAGAAATTGCTATGGTCATTCTTTATGTGGTTGAACCATTTGGATCACTCAACCTACTGATTAAATCCTCTTTTTTTTTTTGTTCAAGATCAATTTCACTCATTAAATTTTGTTGAGTGTCATGAGGGTGTTGAGTGATTGGTGGAGGAGGTTATTGTTGAGACTCATTTTCTTGTTGAGTATTTTGTTCTTGAGTATTTGGTTGCTCTTCTTGTTGAGGATTTTGAAAGTTTGCAGGTTGATTTGCATCTCCTACAAACTCAAAAAAAAAAATCAAATACAACCTAAAACTAACAAATTTAAAACAAAAAGAAAACAATCCTTACCTCTCACACCTCCTCATCATCGTGGTGTCCTCCTTGTGAAGAAATAGCAACCGTTGGTGAATTTTTTTGCACAATACCTCCTCCTAGAATGCAAGCACGAAAAATGGGGGTTTTGGCCGCGAGCACAACAAAAAACACTGTCGGAATGAAGAATGAATGAGTTTCATTTTTTTTCTTTTAACATGTCATAACGCAAGCGTGTTATAACATGCTCACATTATGGGATCATTGTGGCTGATCATCAAGCTTGACACACTAATCCATAACACGAGCATGTTATAATATGCTTGTGTTATAGTGTGTTTGCATTATGACTTTTCAAAACTTTTTTTTGAAAGTGACTACAAATTTGCTACCCATCTCAATAACCTGCCCTATTTCAAATCAATTTTATTGATTGTGATCAACTTACAAGCATACTTATTTGCATTCAAATTTACAATTTTGCTTCTTGTAACAGTTGCAATTTTTCTTCCTTGTAACTATCTCTATTCCTATAACTCTGGATCCTATACTTCTATCCCATATTTTTATTATAGTTCCTTCTTCCTTCTAACCTTTGCACAATCCCCTACTATCATATCAAATCTAACTTTATTATTATTATTATTATTTTCAATTTCCTTCCCACACAACTAAGGCATCCAACTTCACTTTTCCCCTTCTTCACAACTCTACCTGCAAAGTTTTCCCCAAAAAGAATTTCTATTCACATTCCTCCTTTTCATTTTATCTATTTTTCCCTTTATCTCTCCATCTCCTCTCCCAAGAAATATGAAAAGAATCAAATTTATTTTCATTTTGCATTTTATTTTCTCTTAAACAAACACCCCTTGCCATTCTTCCACAAAGCTCCAAAAAATAATTAAAATATGGGAAATACATTTGGACTTTACTTTTCCTTTTATAATTTTGAAAATGAATTCACTAATTAATGAAATTGATCCCACAACATATATATTATCATTTTATATTTTAACAGAAACAGTGACTTCTAAACAATTGTGGGTATGTGCAATATCATCATGGAATAAAAATCCCTTAAGTTATGATATTGCTATCAGGATTCAACTGTGTAGTTTTTGAATCAAACTCACTAACCCATGTTTCATGAGTAGTGGTTCACAAGAACCCATCTCTCATGATAATGAATGATCCACTTAGCACTCATTGCATCTAGGTGATGCTCACAGAGGTGAAGCACTGGGCCCTTAAGTGGCAAAAAATTCAGAAAAATTAGAGTTAGGCAACTTGACATAAAATTTTGAATAAGTTATCTATATTATTTCAAAAAAATGTAAGAATATAATTTGTAGAAAATTTAATGCAATTTCTAAACTACTAGTTTTTCTTTTCTTTTTTTAATCTATTTGGTGAAAAATTGAAATTTCAATGCAGTAGTGCTTAAATTTTAGGGAAAAAATAAGTAGGCGTTTGTCTAACCACCCTAACCATAATAAAATGATAATGTTTTTTTATAAAATTTTAGATATAAGTAGAGGACTCATGTCCCAATGTGATGCATATTTTTTGGTAATTTTATTCCAGTAAATAATTAATTATGATTTTTTTATTACAACTTTTTCAAAATATAAAACTCATATGTCTTACCACCTTAACTTGGTCAAAACTTCATGAAATTCATTTTTTTTTTAATCCTATAGTATGTGAAGCATAGAATGTGATATTTGTTTTAGATTCAAAAAATATGATATTGTTTGAAAGTTATAGATTCTTTTCAATCAGCCTATCAATCAAGAATTTAGTTGTAATTCAAATAGAAAATGAATAATAATAATTTATTAAATTAAAGTAAAGAATAATTTATATTGGTGGAAAACTAAGAATCTCCTTTAAAAACCCTTTTCATTTCATCAATTTTGGGTTAAAAAAAATTTGTCAGCCACATACCAAGTACACATACCCATCATATCACCACTTTTTTCCCATCATGATCTTGCAAATATCCTTGTCTAAAAATCATCAAAATCAAACCTCTAGATGAAAATTGAAACAAAAAAGTGAAACTAATTGTTTTTTGTTGATGTTGATTTCCTGTGGACCTAGATGCTTTTGTATCAAACACATTTGGTAAGAATTATGTGTGCATAAAATCACAAAATGAAGTTGAAACCAACTTGCAACATACTCCAATGCTCAAATGGTACCCTACAAAATTTTCTTCTTCTTTTCCAACACTTTGTCAGAATGCTCACCATGTTCCTCCACCAGATTTTCTCTTCATTGTCATCTCCCTATGTGGAACTTCTCTCATCACGATATGACTCTCTCTCCCATGCCATTGTCTTCTCAACCTTCTTGTCATGCTCTCTTGTGGCTCAACCCACCACAAGCCATCCACCTCCACCTAATGCATCCTTCTTTCTATTCACTTGCGAGATCCTTCCCATTATAGTCCAACCATCTCCACCAAATTCCATTCTCATCTTCCACCTTTGTGGGAATTAAACCACTACAATCCATCCTCCTACTCCAAGAACATTTTAACCAAAGTTTATTCACTACACTCATTCCTTTAGTGACAACAAAATCATGGAAATTAAATATTTTCATTACTCCATTTTTTACACCTATGTTCTCCTCTTGAATCTTTCTTCTTTCTATACCAACACAATGGGTTTACCTAGGATGCACCTCAACCCTCAACACCTCCATACTTTCTACTTCATCAAACTTGAATGAATGCAAATTAACATGTTCTTCACAATTACAATAATCAAACTTTACCTTTGCTATTGTAGTCTTTCCTCTTTCACCTTCAACTGCAACATTTTTTTCTTCACTATTCATCACCTCCATAATCTTCATGTCCTCCAAAGGACTCACCTCTACTGCAACTTGTCTCTTTTCTGCAAGACTTATAACATCTTTTTGCTTCTTATAATGAAAGTAACAGATAATCCAATTTCTTTGGGATATGACTTGTTTGTTAGCCAAGTTATACCCTATGTTTTTCCACTTGTTTTTTAATTTTGAATTCACATATTTAATGAAGATGTGTCAAAATAAGGTAGGTAATGAGATTTGAATAGGTTGCTTTCTCCAAGCCAACCCTTCAAAATTTTATGCCACGTGTTGTTTTATTTTTCCCATATGTTATTTCCTTTGGAACAATTTGCAGGACAAGGAGGAGAGCCTAGAAAAGATAAAGTATTTAAATCAAAATAATTTAGAGGAGGTGTACATCAAAGAAAGGGATGGTTTTAAAATTACTAAGTACACAAGAAATAATAATCTAAGGAATACTTATTCTAAGGTGGTGTATATCAAAGTTGGGGATGGTATTGATATGACTAAGCACACAAATAATAATTTAAAAGTCATGTGTATCAATTTTTTTTATCCTCAATGGCCTTGGTGTAATAAAAAGGAAGTACAATGAATCATTTTTATTACATCCATTGATTGGTACATCACATCATTCATCTTCCTAATGGCAGATTAAATTTAAAAGCCTTTATTTATTTGCAAGGTGAGCATATACTTTACACATAATTTGGGTCTTGTCCAAAGATCAAAATGTTTTGGCTTGAGATTGAAATGATATTGATTTTAGATTATCTGATTATTAATAAATAATGGGCGAGATTTCTAGAAGAAAGGCGATAATAATATAGTTTTTTTAATAAGGTTTGTGCTTGCTCAAAATGCCCTTTCTTTTTACAGAGCTTGTAGAAATTGTTCTTGTTATTTGGGTGTGAGAAATTGTGGGTGTGGAGCCACCATGGTAGAGACAAAATTGTAAAGAAAAAAAAAAGTTGTAGAATGGAGATGGGGGGACCTAGAAAGATATTAAAACCATAGTGTTGTGTGCCTCTAAGATAGAATGTGGAACTTTGGAAACTTTTTGAAGAGGCAGACATGACTCCTTTTTTCCTAGAAATGAAAGGTTTTAATGACTTGACCTTCAAATTCTTTAATTCATGGTGGGAGGTAAGGTAAATATTGGAAGAATTTTCTTCACAATTACCCCTAAGTTAATTTTTGAAGAAAATGGTTTTGAGTGTTGTGGCCTAAAATTTTCCAAAGTTAGTAATGGAAAATATTAGTGTTTCATTGACAACTTTCTGGAAGGGGACAACAAGTTGAATAGATGCTAGAATGGTTATGATTGAAAGAAAATTATGGCTCCTTATGGCCTGGTAAGTGTCTACACTGTGGAGTAATTTACTTTAGAAGGTAGATGCACTACTATGCATGGTTACCATTTTCCATTTTTAAACCATATTAGGAGAAAAGAAAGAATCAACATCCCCTATTTCCTACTTTCTTTGCTACAATAATGCAAAGCTAAAGGAGCCTCTCCCCTTTTACATCAATGATTGATTCAAAGACTTTACAATCATTTATTTTCCCTTACTCCTCGTGAATTCCATGCAACCCCTTCAAATTAAATACTTGAATAAATAACCTTCTTTGCCCCAACATAACCCTAGCACAAGTAAGAAGCTAAAATTGGCACCCAAAATTTTGTTGCTTTGTTAAAGGATGATCCCTCTCATTTTTTTTTCTCTAAATGATCCTTTTGTGGAAAAATATCAATCTACTCCTCCCTCTCAATTCAATAAATCCTTAGAGGCTAAATCCTCATCTTTAAAAATTCCCAATGTTAGGGAGGAACATTCTTGTCCCCCCTCTCAAGAAAAAAATCTCTGGTTAATCCTTCTAGCTCTAAACGAAAAGGCCCCGATCAAGATGTCTTAAGGATTACCAAGAAGGTAACTATACAAATTCCTAATGAAGGGGAGGAAGTTTATCTTGATGATTCTAGTAGTGGAAAAGGGGAAAGAAGATCAACTAGATTGGTTGGTTAGAATGTGAAAGGAAAAATGTTTTCCTTTGAAGAACAAGAAGAAGGGTCTTTGGATGAAGAATATATTCTTGTGGAGGAGAGACCTTAGACCTAATCCAAAAATAATTGGAAGTGGTTTTGGCAGAGGACTCGAGAGATGACATAGCTAGTACTGAAGATCAGGTAGAGGTTAAGGATTCTGAGGAAGGGAATGAAAATGCTAAAGGCACAAACAAGGTCCAAGGTAAAGAAAGTGTGAAGGTAACAACTAGCTCTAAGGATGAGGGGGAAATGGAAAACAAGACCCTCCAATAATATAAGAACCAAATCAACACTCCATAGGATAAAGTCAACAGGTTGGATAATGCTTTCAATAGTTTAATTTTCATTATCCATGTTATAATGAAAAGAGCAATCTTTGGGACAGTGTATGGGCTATAAAAGGTAAGGGAAATGAAACAAAGAATGGAAGAAACCTAGGAAGTGGAAATGTTAATTGAGGACAATGTTGTAGATCAAGAGGACCCATGGAAGAATCATTTGGACCTATTCAAAAGGGAATGGGACATGATTAACTATCAAAAGGAATATTTTTTTTATGATGTTTCTTAGTTTTGGGGCATGTTCTTGTTTAGTTTTATATGCTTCTAGTTGGTTACTCTAAATTGTTTCCTTTGTTTTGATGTTTTTCTGGGTGGCCCATAGGCCTAGTTTTGGTTACAAGACATAATAACCCAGCCAAGATAACCCTGGATAGAATAACTCGGTCACAATAACCCAAGGAAAAAATAACCAAAGGTCATAGTAACCCAAGCCAAAATAACCCATGGTCAAAATAACCCATGGATAAAATATCCCTATAAGAATATAGAGAAAGGAAAAAAAGAATTATAAATTACATGGGTTATTCTTTCCATGGGTTATTTTGATCATGTTTTATTGTTTCCATGGGTTATTATGGCCCTGGGTTATTTTTTCATTGGGAACTTATTATGATGAGGTTATTGTTTCTGGGGTTATTATGGATGGGTTATTATGTCTTGATACCCCTAGTTTTGGTTTGAACTATAGACTAGGAGGCATGTTTCTCATTGCTATTTTCTTTGGGTAGTGTGGTTTGAATTTCTGACTATGAGGCTTTTTTTATGATGTTATTTTGTATTGCAAAAAAGGAAATAATTTACAATGAATTTAAAACATGCAATAGTAAGTATTCTTATGATCTTACAACTATTACATGGAAAGGAGCAGAAACTATTGTTATTGATTATAATGATTAAAAAAAGTATCACCTTGATGCATATCTAATAAGATATTCCCACAAGTAGTATCTATCAGTTCAGGATGCACCAAAGTTAAAGTTGTCTTAGAAGAATATTTTGTAAGAGTGTTGATATTGAGTGATGGATTTTTTGATGCTTTTGTTTCTTTCAAAGGACAATAACCAAGACCATTAGTTGTTTCTTGTGTGTGAGGCTTTATAGTGACATGGATGCCTTGTTTTGTAGCACCACATTCTTTTCCACTATAACCAAGTTATTTCATAAGAACTAATAACCTCTTCCATAAAGCTTTTTCATTTCTTTTGGATTCAGTGGTTGTTCATAATCAACTTAATCAAAGTTTTTTGTGTAATTTTTTTCTTCTTTTAAAGTGGTTGAGGTGAATGATTTCAAATTTTGTGTTGACACCACTTTTTCTTTTCCCTTTTTAGACTCTTTTTTTATGATCTTGTATTCCCCGATGAATGTCGATATGAAATGAAAGGAACCCCAAGAATCTTCTAATAACTTTGTGACTTCTTTGAAATATGCTTTACTTTTTATTTATCTTGCACATGTTCTACTTGTATAGTTGATATCAATGTTCTCAAAGGATTTTCCTTAATTTTCTCAATAAGTAAACTATCTAGTTCAACATTAGCTTTGATTGTATACACTTTGTTATATATATAAGCAAAGATATTGTAACTTTGTTGTTGTGAAACATTATCATTATTGAGTTTCCTTTTAGGTGGCTCTAAGATAAGCATGATTTCATTTTTAACTTTTCGTTGTTGTGAGGGTGGATAAATTATAAGTTGAGGCTTAGGTGGTCCAATAATTAAAGGATTGTAGGAGGTTTAATAATTGGAGGACTTGAGGTAGTCGTAATGTTCATAACCTCAAAATACTTATCCTTATTTTCATGATATCTTAGTGAATGGAAGTCTAATGTTACTTCATCATCTTCATCTAAGGAAGCCTCATTACTATTGTTTGAAAGATATGTGTCAATGTTATCATTTTCTCACACCATGATATCTTCCATAGTAGGAGATTTTTTAGGAGAGAAACAAACCAGATGTTCATGACATTCAAATGTTGGTTCTTTGAAAATGACTTCATCATAAGTAATGGAGTTATTGCTGGTTGAATATTCTTGCTTACCAATGATGGAATTATCTTGTTCAATAATGTTTTCCCTAGGGGAAGAGAGACAACTAGGATTATCATGGATCTCATTGATTGGATCTTCTAACATCAAAATATCTTCTTCACAACTAGTATCTAGATATTAGGAGGTGCCCAATTTTGATTGTTATGATTGTCCATTCTTTCATCTTTTTTTCTCTAATGTCTCATTCTCTTGTTCCATAATATCTACCTTATTAGGAGAGCTTTTAGGAGTGGAGCGAACAATAGGTTCATTACATTCCATGGTTATATTTTGTAAAGTAACTTCATCACAAAAAGGGAGGCATCAAGAGAAGAATAGCTATGATTTTCATGTTTACCAATGATTGGAATTTTTATTTCAAATAGATCTTCCCAAATGGTAGGAGCATTGGGAAAGGGAGAGACAAAATTCTCACAACTCTAAATAATTGTATCCTCTAACACCAAACTATCTTCTTTGCATCTAGGAGAGATATTAGGGGAAGAACAAATTTGAATGTCATGGTTATCTATAATTATATCCCTATGTCCTATAATTTCTTCGCAAGTAGGAGAGGTAGGATTTTCATAGCTCTCAATCATTGGATATCTTAACATCAATATATCCTCCTCAAAAATGTGTTCTTCATGATCGTTCACAATCATATCCTCTTTCACTAGAAATAATTCTCACAAGTAGGGGACGTGTTGGGAGATGAATGGAGACTAGGTATAGCAATGTTATGGAATGTTTCAATGATCTCATCTTCTTGTTTCATAATATCTTCTCAAGAGGGAGGAGGGGAGAGACAAACAACAATTTCAAGATTCTCAATGATTGTGTCTTATTTCACCAAGACACCTTCGTCACCAATAGGAGAGGTATTAGGAGAAGAAAAATTATGGTTTTCATTATTATCTATGCTTCTATCCTCTTGTATTATATCATCCTCACAAGTGGGTGAGATAATAGGGTTTGAGATATGAAAGGTATTTTTAAGGATTGTGTCCATGGTTTGATTCTCTTGCTCTAAGATGTTGTCATAACTAGGAAAGATAGTGGAAGGATGGCTCACATGTTTCTTGATGACCTCATTGTTGTACTTTGGATTGAACTCATAGGAGGAATGTTGTAATTATGCAATACATTCTTAACCATATCAAAACCACATATTTGAAAAGGAAACATGTTAACATGAAAAATTAAGCTATCTAACTTATGCAATGCATCAAAGGTGTAAAAAAAATCCTACAAATCTGAACATTTTCAATACTAAAATGATTTTTTTTTTTAATTCTTTAAAAATGACTACACTAAATGGATAATTTGACCAAGATATATAAAACAAAAATTCTTGAAACTTTCCAAACTGATACAGTAGGTTACCATCAAGCCTAGGAAGTACAAAAAATCACTAGAAGGCTTAGAATGTTGGTTTATGGAGGCCTCCTAGGACTCATTTACCAAATGGCGAATGGGTCCTCGTATGCTTTTTCGGGAAACTCTAAATCTAATATTGAAGCTTAGGAATTGTAAAAACCTACTGCTTTGGTAACCCTAATAGGGACTCATTCAACCTATGGTGAATGGGTTCTAAATTAGGGATTTAAAATTGAGTTTTACATATTTTCAAGTCTTTTCTAATGATTTTCATATTTAAGTTTGTTACAGTAAGTTTTAGGTTTAATTTTTTGTAAATGCAATATGAAATGCAAGTTAAAAATGTTAAAAAATGATGAAATAAATGACCTAATTTCATATACAATTTTTTGTTTCAATTTTAAAATGCAAGTGAATGATATGCAAGATGACTAATTTATTTTGTATTTTTTAGATTTAAAGAATGCAAACAATGAAATTCTAAAACCCTAGATGAGATGCAAATTTGAATGCAAACTAAATGCCCTAAATGAGATCTAATCCAATTAAAATGAATGCATATGAATTTAAGATCTAATCTAATATGAAAATTTAAGAGATGGGGACCACCACATGCAAGACCCCAGGTCATACAGGGTCAAAGCATGAGAGGCTACCCTAACTTACCTTAGCTAAGTGTATGTTTAAGGTTATGAGGATGAGAATGATGAGGATTATGCAATCCTACAACCAATCTGCAATCTTGAGTTTCAAGGTGTGGCTAGGTGAGTCAATTTTTAGGTCCAACTCTGTGCCTCAAGGAGCTCTCTACCCAAAGATGTCAGTATGGAATTTAGATGACAACGCGATGCAATGGCATCTCTAAAATGTGTTGTAGTCCATACAGTTAGATTGCAACAGAGACAAGGTCAGACTCATGAAAATGACTAACATCCTAGCTATTTAACTAAAGGGACATAATGATACTAGCAAGTAAACAAAGTATTCTCTAAAGTTGTAAAGTAAATAAGCAAGAGTGATGAAAATGAGGAGAATCTCACCAATTAACTTGTTCACTAGCTGATCTTCCAAAAGCTCACGCACCTACACACAACAGAGAGAGAGAGAGAGAGATAGAGAGAAAGTTGGGGGCTGGTTGTATAGGGGTCTGTCTTAGTCAGACCCCCATTTAGGTGTTCCCACCTCTAGAGATAGCCAAAGGAAGAAAGATAAAGAAGTGATAAAAACATAAGCCCTACAAACAGTACTATGCTACTCAACCAAATGATAGAGGAGATGAGAGGGAAGCTTACCACCTCCACCAAGAGCACTAAAGGCTGCTTGAAGGAGAAAATGAGAGGAACTCAAGCCTCTACTACAATGGTGTGGTCCCAAACCTACTCTATTGATGTGATGGAGTGTAATATTTTTGCTATGGAATGCTTGGAATGCTTGGAAGTGTGCTTGTGAGAGTGCAAGTATGAGGGCCAAGTCTGTCCAATATTTCTTCCAACCTCCAAATGCAAGTTCAAAAGAATGATTATGAAGGAATGAGAAATAAAATGACCATATTCAATTCAGTCGGTTGAAGGAGGCATTACAACTTTTTTTCCAATGGGAAGAGTAATGCCTTTGCTGGCTCAGCCACAAGAATCTGCCAGGGATGTAAGCATGCCACATAGACATCTGCTCATTGCACAGACATCTCCGACAAAAACATCTCCACCAACACAAAAAACAAGTGCCAAGTGGACCACCATCAATATCCTTAAGTGAATTAAGCCTCCATCTTAGGTTTTCTAAAGTGTAAAGAGGCAAAAAGGGGAATTGTGCCTAGGGTGCAAATTCCCTCTTACAAATTTTGCCCCCACTTTAGCGAGCACAAGTACTGGTGAGTGCTTGACAAAGTAGATCAAGAAGAGAGCAGGGTTCGAAAAGTATTCCTGAACCATCGAGGAAGCAGACCACAATCTAGTGAACCTGAATATTCAGGGAAAACAAAGGACTCCATAGCTTCTCATAACTATGAATTTGGAACAACAAAGCACCTTACAAGCCCATTGACCTGCAAGGAGGCAACCCCCAAGATCTCTCACATGGAGGAATCCCCAAGGAAGCGGACTCTGTAGATTCAGGAAGTAGTGACATGTCTACCTGTAGATAGAAAATTTCTAAAGCATTGATACCTCTACCTGCAAAAAGGATGTAAAAAGGATGAATCTAGAAAAATAATCAATACGTCTACCCATAGATAAGATGCATCTAAAAGCGGCGACACATCTACCCGCAAATAGAACATGTCTAAAGAACCAATGCATCTACTCATAGATAGGATGCATTTAAAAATAGTGTCGATATGCTTACTTGTAGTTAGGATGTATGGTGATCCCATAATAGTGGTTTACAATTTTTGGCCAAACTGGACACTGTGATAATTTCTTTAACTAAATTTTCACTTTCGGGCACCTATAACGGCTAAACATGAGGAATTTGAAGATGATGCAAACTAGAGTTTCTTGAAATTTTGTCTCTAGATTCTAAATATATTTTTTCCAAAAAATTTGGAATCAAATTGCACTTCTTTTTCCATCTCCCTCAAAAACTAGTTTTTTTCAAAAAACAACATTTTAAAAAAGTGACTCTCACCGTATAATGCATAACTTTTTTTTCATGAAGGATAAAATTCTAATTCTTTCGAATTTAGATTTGTAACTTTGATATATAGTTCTTCCACCCAATTAGATAGTTTTTTATTGAATATTTTTTCTTTAATCAAGTTTCAAAGTCAAACCAATTACAATTGAGATATAGTGTGACTGTATAATGCGTAACATTTTTTGTATGTATCAAAATTCAAATTTTTTTTGTGTGTTGGATCAAGGACTTCAATAGCTGGTGCACTCATATTTTTTAATTTTTATTTTTTATAATCTGCTATTTTTCCACATGTGCATAACAGAGAGCTTTACTTTTGGTGAAAAATCTACATTCAAAAGAAATAAAAAATAAATATAATAATAAAATTAAATTTATTTAAATTTATACTTTTTGGGAAGCTTATAATAGGGACTACATACTCACAAAATATAAATTTTAAGTAAATTCATTTGATCCCCTAAAAGTTAAATCAAAAGTGGTTTTTTATCAGCATTTTGATAGGTGTAAAGGAGAGTCTGTTATAGGTATGGTTTAAAACTAGCAGGGTTCTATCCAAGGGGGTTTGATCTAAGGTAGTTTGATCAAACCATCTTCAATTGGAATGCTTTAAATGGAAATTTTAAAGGCTTAAATCATTATAATTTCTAAAAATATGTGATTTTAGCAAAAATTAGTTCCTCCCATAAATTGTAAACTACCTTTGTGGGATCACCCCGTATCTAGAAAAATCATCGATACATCTACCAGTAGGTAGGATGCATCAAAAATCAGTGACACATCTACCCACATATAGAACATGTCTAAAGCGTCGATACGTCTACCCGCAGATAGGATGCATCTATAAGCAGTGACATGTCTACCCTCAAATAGAACATATCTAAAAAGTGATCGGTCACATAGACTGAAAAAATTTGAAAGGGATCCCTTGGGAACCCTTCAAAAGGAGAGGGGTCCAATCAAGGGATGCACTATTTGAAAAGTAAGGTTTACTTAGGCTACCCCCAAGCTAGATGTGAAAGGGTGAATGGAATGACCCTAGTTGGGCTACCCCCAGGCTAGATGTGAGAGGGTCCATTCACTACAAAGTCTTTTGAAGAAAGGGTCCCTAGGGAACTTGCCATGAAGTAAAAGGGGGTCCACTCAAGGGACACACAATTCAAAAGAAATAATTCATCTTAGAGTGATTTTTCATCAAGGGATCCTTTTGAAAGATGTTCACTTCATCAAGGAATTCAAAAGGAAGGTCATGCCCCCATGTGAGGGGAATTCAAAGTAGTTCCCACTTCGAAGGAAGGTCTTCAAGTCCTTTCTTTACAAATCCATGATGAAGGAAACACATTCTGTTAGGATTCTAAGTTGAGAATGTGCTTCTAAGGAAAAGTATTGTAAAGAATTTCAAGAAAAGATTTGTCGGTGACGAATTCATTTTCTGAAAGTCAAAGTGTTGAAGAGGAGTGTTGTCACACATAGAAGGGACAAATCAAACAAATAAAAGAGAAAGATAAAGGAAGTGACAACAAAACACAAGCATGGGACACAACGATAGCCTGATATTTTAAGGTTAGTATTATTCATGAATATATACAAGTATGTATAATAATAGTATATGAATGAATTGTCATCAACCCCCTACTATATCAGGCCATGTGAGGAATGCACAAGAAGAAAAAGTAAAAATAAAAAATTGGGTCAACATGGAAGGGGAGCCTAGATGCCCACAATGCTTTGCATCATCCCCAATTTATTGAAAATCAAGCACAAACATGGAATAATGATGATACACATAGAAGAAGGTTCATGACACAAAAACCACGCCTATATCCAAGCACCAAAAAGGGTGATGAGGGTCATCCAGGCACATAGGGCACCAATATGGGGGAACACATTACAAAAAACACACACAAGCACACAAGATCAAGAAGAGGGGTATCCTCCTAACACTACTTGGCTAAGAGGTCATATATTTCCCAATCCAAATCCTCATAAGGGGAAGGAGGATGAGCCTGCAAAGGTAGAATGCTAAAAGGAGGAGCATTTGACCCCCTCATAATAAGAGCCAAGGAAGAGGGCCCCTCAAGGTCCTCTCTGCCAAGCTCCTGTGGAGTCATGGTCGGCGATCTTGCGAATATCACTCGCAGGGCCGAGACTTCATCCACATAATTAAACATGCATCCCATGGGAGAATCATGCTTATTCTTAGTGGACAATGTAGGTTGTGCCTAAGGATCACTGCTAAGCTCATTGAATGATTTAGGAGTGGTGATGAACTCAGGAGAAGCTAGGATAGGTTTTTTCACAAGGACATAATAGGACATCACAAGGCCACCTTGCAAAGAAGGTGGGTTTATCCTATGTCCTTTGTTGAGAGAAGGACTAGCCTCTACCTCCTTTTTGGGAGGAGATGAACTCCCCATAGACAAAGCTAGAGGTGTTGTGGAGAAGGAAGACAAAACTATAGTGGATATGATTGAAGTGTTCACCATATCCATAGGTTTTCGAAAGGGCTAAATGTATGAGATGAGCATCAACAAAGGTGGCTCTCCCAAAGGAGCGATAAACACATGTACCCATTTAGGGTTAGGAATGTTTGTGCTTGTAATGGAATCCAGGAGTAGATCGAGTAGAAGAGACACAATAGGAGGGGAGGAAGAAGATGATATAGAGGGCATTGAAGTAGGGGCAGCCATTTCTTCCTCCTATTGTGAAGTATACTCGACTAGGAGAGCCTTTCGTTGGTTATTGCACTCACGTACAAGGTTGTTCCTATGGCTCTTGGAGTTAGAATCTAGAGCTTGCAAAGGGACAAGAGTTTCCTACTCAATCATAGGAATGTCCACTATGGCCATTTTAGGCACAAGAGCAGGTGGAGTAGGTTAAGGAGGGATAGAAAGAGTCAACTTGAGAGCCTTGGTACTAGGCCTCTTTCTGCTCACTGCCTTGGGAGCAGGAGTAGTAGGAGGCCGTGATGGTTGAGACAAGGAGGAATCTCCTTAGGAAGCATTTTTCCTATCATACCAAGTCGGTCTAGGCTCTATCAACAAAATAGGAAGCTCGAGTGTGAGACACTTCGGCTTTCGCTAAGAGGGCACTAAAGAGTTCTCCTGCAAATGAGGAGAAGAACCTAACAATACCATAGCTAAATAAGAAGAAACATCATACCAGGTAGAGGAAGAGGAAGAAAGAGGATAACAAGACCACTTCTCTCCTTTCCTCTTTCAAGCCTTAATGGTATTGTTGTCATCCTTCAATCAAGCCCTATAAGAGACAACATAAGGTGAGGGAGGATACCTTACCTTCAACCTCAAACATCCTTTCTTATAATTCTGATATGTCTTATGAAAAAGGTTCATCTGAGGTGGAAGGGGGCCCATAGATGTAGGCCATGGGTGATCCAAGGAGTAGCTACCATGTGCAACTAATGTCATGGATCACATGCATGAAACCACTGTGTATAAATTTTAGACATTTATGCACAACGAAGGGTACAACATTCATCGCCACCAACCAAGGGATACCCAACTTTACACAAAAGAGTTCAGACCCAGGAATAATATCAAACAAGAGTTTCACGGTCTTGGGTCGGACTAAGACTGATAGGGTAATGCTACCAAAAGGGGGTATGGAAAGGCCATAGTGTGTGTGAATGAAACTTTCTAGAGCATCGTATCCATCCTTATGTAAAAAATTTATCAACATGATCTCCTTCATTATTGTGTTCACCTATGACATGGGATCAATGAGAACACTAGCTACAATTTTTCCATTGATCTACATAGGAATGTAGAGGGGAGATGGTTCCTTATTAAAGCCCATTGATAGGTCTTGTGAAGTAAAGGTTATGCCAACACTATTCTCCATAGGTTGTGAAAAGGGGATGGTTTGATGCAAAAAGGAGGCCATTACACACACTAGATAACACCTTCATAGAATCCCTAAAGGTTATTGGATAAGACGGTGACCAAATTAAGGTTTCATTGTGTGATACCTTTGGAACCTTACAACTACACCACCTAGGGGTCGTAGGTCGGGTTGCAAGGCAAAAAACTTACAACACTCGCACCTACAACACTCCTAGAGTATGAGGAAAGGGACTATCAGTATCGTAAGGAAAGAACCAAAATGGTTCACAACGGATTCACCAAAAATGTAAGAGAGGGGGACCAGTGCATGAAAGACCCCAGGTCACAGAGGGTCAAGACGCAAGAGGCTACCCTAACATACCTCAACTAAGTGTATGTTTAAGGTTATGAGGATGAGAATGATGAGGATAATGGAATCCTACAACCACTCTACAATCCTGAGTTTCAAGGTGGGGCTAAGTGAGTCAGTTTTTAGGTTCAACCCTGTGCCTTAGGGATCTCTCTACCTAAGGACATCAACGTGGACTTTGGATGACAGTGCGACGCATTGACATCTCAAAAATGCATTGTAGTCTGTACAGTTAGATTACAATAGAGACAAGATCAAACTCATGAAAATGACTAACAACCTAGCTATTTAACTAAAGGGCCAAAATGATACTGGCAAGAAAGCAAAGTATTCTCTAAATGTTGTAAAGTAAATAAGCAAGAGTGATGAAAATGAGGGGAATCTCACCAATGAACTCATTCGCCAATTGATCCTCTAAGATCTCGCATAGCTACACACAACAAGAGAGAGAGATTGTTGGTGGGTGGCCATATAGGGGTCTTCCTCTGTCAAACCATCGTTTAGGTGTTCCCACCTCCATGGAAAACTAAAGGAAGAAAGATAAAGAAGTGATAAAAACACAAGCACTAAAAAAATTACTATGCTACTCAACCAAAAGATAGAGGAGAGGAACTTGGGAAGCTTACCACCTCCACCAAGAGCACTCAAGGCTACTTGAAGGAGAAAATGAGAAGAACTCAAGCCTCTGCTACAATGGTGTGGTTCCAAACTTTCTCTACCGATGTGATGGAGTGTGATATTGCTGCTATGGAATGCTTGGAATGCTTTGAAGTGAGCTTTTGAGAGTGAAAGTATGAGAGCCAAGTCTGTCCAAGATTTCTTCCAACCTCCAAATGCAAGATCAAAGATTGATTATGAAGGAATGAGAAAGAAAATGACCATATTTGGGTCGGTTGGCCGAAGGAGGCATTGCAAATTTGTTGCCAATGGGAAGAGTAACACATTTGCTAGCTCAGCCATAGGAATCTACCAAGGATGTAAGCACGCCACACAAACGTCTGTGTGCCGTGCAGGTGTCTCTAAAAGAAATTCCTCCATTGACACACAAAACAGTCACCAAGTGGACCACCATCAATGGGCTTAAGTGAATGAAGCCTTTGGCTTCGACTTTCTAAAGTGTAAAGAGGAAAAAAGAGGAATTGTGCCTAGGGTGCAAATTCACTCTTATATAGACTACAAACTCAGAAAACTATAATGCTCAAAATGAATTTAGGCTCACCAAAATTAAACAAAGAAAAAGAGAGGTGCACCACAAATGATATTATCAAATGGGTACACCTATTTTTGATTACTTTAGTTTCATTCAATTTATGAGGGTTATAATGCATAAATAATAATAAAAAATAAAATATAGCCAATACAGTAATCAAAAGGTAGGTTTTAAGAGGGTCAAATGTTGTGTACCTATTACAAAAATGTTTTTTCAATCCTCACTAAAGAGTCATTCTCCCAATGGCAAATGGGTCCCTGCTAGGGTTCTGGAAAATCAATTTTTCTATTCTTCAATGTCTACACTCCTAGATCCTAGGTGTTCAACTCTCGAAATTCAAAACTAAATTATGTAGAATACTTTTTGTGATCTTGCAAGAAAGATGACAACTTCGACAAATTTGCAACTTTGACAACTTTTTCTCTCAACTTGATCTTCAACCTAAAACCTACAATCACACATCGAAGAGGAGAATAATGTTGATTGTTAGGGAATAGGGGTTTTCCTTGGCCAAACCCAATTTTGGTAATTAAACCTTAAAATGAAATAATGCATAAAAGGAAAGATGAATGAACAAATTAATACCACAACTCACCAGTCCTCATTTGAACCTTTGAGTATAAATAAAAAAATTTGCATGAAGTGGCCTCAATGTATGTAGATCTTGATCATAGAATTTGACATAAAATAATGCTTGAATAGGATCTCCAATGCTACATCAACATATTAGCTCAACAACATGCATGATGCACTATGCCTTTGACATGGTGAAATAGATCTTTGATTGTTGCAATAAACTTTAATAATTTTCCCTTGAATTCCTTCTTGAGTGCTCTTGAATTCTCTATAATTCTCTTATGAAATCTTAGGATGCTTGCATAAAAATTCTTAGATTTCTTAGATGAAACTAAGTGAAATAACCCTATATTTATACTTATATTACTCTTAATTTCTGAAATTCAAATAGAACAAGTGGACATCAAATCTAGGATTTAAAATCATTAAAATACCATTGAAAACATATCCCAAGGGGATGTCCTAACTTAAGTGAGAACCCGTTCACCATAGGGTGAATGGGTCCTAGCATACTTAACTAGGACACACTTTGGGAAATATGAAATGTTATGTCAAAAGGGGGTCCTAGAACCTAGTGAGGACCCATTTTCCAGGTGGAAAATGGGTCCTAGGTAGCTATCCTAGGACACTTTCCTTGTAAAACTAAGTGTTGTGTAATATCATTTAAGAGTGTTAGGTTTTATCCCTCAAAATTTGCAATTAATTAGGCTTGGATTTGAATTTAAGGGGCCATTTAACCTTAATTTATCCTCAATTAATTAATAAATCCCTAGATTAGTGCAAAAATATAAAGATACACTTTACAACAACCTAAATAAGGCATCCTTAAGTCCATTTTATTATTAAGTATTCATTCCCAAGTTAAGTGCGAAAAAAGGTTACTTTTTTCTACACTAAAATACCTTATGTTTCATTGCTCCTAGCATTTTTCTTA
>VDFB02224696.1:43620-61910 GCA_007258455.2 Sequoia sempervirens
TTGCAAATTTGTCGAAGTTGTCATCTTTCTTGCAAGATCACAAAAAGTATTCTACATAATTTAGTTTTGAATTTCGAGAGTTGAACACCTAGGATCTAGGAGTGTAGACATTGAAGAATAGAAAAATTGATTTTCCAGAACCCTAGCAGGGACCCATTTGCCATTGGGAGAATGACTCTTTAGTGAGGATTGAAAAAACATTTTTGTAATAGGTACACAACATTTGACCCTCTTAAAACCTACCTTTTGATTACTGTATTGGCTATATTTTATTTTTTATTATTATTTATGCATTATAACCCTCATAAATTGAATGAAACTAAAGTAATCAAAAATAGGTGTACCCATTTGATAATATCATTTGTGGTGCACCTCTCTTTTTCTTTGTTTAATTTTGGTGAGCCTAAATTCATTTTGAGCATTATAGTTTTCTAAGTTTGTAGTCTATATAAGAGTGAATTTGCACCCTAGGCACAATTCCTCTTTTTTCCTCTTTACACTTTAGAAAGCCTAAGCCAAAGGCTTCATTCACTTAAGCCCATTGATGGTGGTCCACTTGGCGACTATTTTGTGTGTCAATGGAGGCATTTCTTTTAGAGACAACTGCGCGGCACACAGATGTTTGTGTGGCATGCTTACATCCTTGGTAGATTCATATGGCTGAGCTAGCAAATATGTTACTCTTCCCATTGGCAACAAATTTGCAATGCCTCCTTCGGCCAACCGACCCAAATATGGTCATTTTATTTCTCATTCCTTCATAATCAATCTTTGATCTTGCATTTGGAGGTTGGAAGAAATCTTGGACAGACTTGGCTCTCATACTTTCACTCTCAAAAGCTCAATTCAAAGCATTCCAAGCATTCCATAGCAGTAATATCACACTCCATCACATCGGTAGAGAAATTTTGGAACCACACCATTGCAGCAGAGGCTTGATTTCTTCTCATTTTCTCCTTCAAGCAGCCTTGAGTGCTCTTGGTGGAGGTGGTAAGCTTCCCTTTCCTCTCCTCTATCTTTTGGTTGAGTAGCATAGTAATTTTTTTAGTGCTTGTGTTTTTATCACTTCTTTATCTTTCTTCCTTTAGTTGTCCATGGAGGTGGGAACACCTAAATGAGGGTCTGACTGAGGCAGACCCCTATATGGCCACCCACCAACAATCTCTCTCTCTTGTTGTGTGTGGCTATGCGAGATCTTAGAGGATCAACTGGCGAATGAGTTCATTGGTGAGATTCCCCTCATTTTCATCACTCTTGCTTATTTACTTTACAACATTTAGAGAATAATTTGCTTTCTTGCTAGTATCATTTTGGCCCTTTAGTTAAATAGCTAGGTTGTTAGTCACTTTCATGAGTTTGATCTTGTCTCTGTTGTAATCTAGCTGTATAGACTACAATGCATTTCTGAGATGCCAATGCATCGCACTGTCATCCAAAGTCCACGCCGATGTCCTTAGTTAGAGAGATCCCTAAGGCACAGGTTTGAACCTAAAAACTAACTCGCCTAGCCCCACCTTGAAACTCAAGATTGTAGAGTGGTTGTAGGATTCCATTATCCTGATCATTCTCATCCTCATAACCTTAAACATACACTTAGTTGAGGTATGTTAGGGTAGCCTCTTGTGTCTTGACCCTCTGTGACCTAGGGTCTTTCATGCGGTGGTCCCCCTATCTTACATTTTTGGTGAATCCATTGTGAACCATTTTGGTTCTTTCCTGACGATACTAATAGTCCCTTTCCTCATACTCTAGGAGTGTTGTAGGTGTGAGTGTTGTAAGTTTTTCGCCTTGCAACCCGACCTACGACCCCTAGGTGGTGTAGTTGTAAGGTTCCAAAGGTATCACACAATGAAACCTTAATTTGGTCACTGTCTTATCCAATAACCTTTAGGGATTCTGTGAAGGTGTTATCTAGTGTGTGTAATGGCCTCCTTTTTGCATCAAACCATCCCCTCTTCACAACCTATGGAGAATAGTGTTGGCATAACCTTTACTTCACAAGACCTATCAATGGGCTTTAATAAGGAACCATCTCCCCTCTACATTCCTGTGCAGATCAATGGAAAAATTGTAGCTGGTGTTCTCATTGATCCCATGTCATAGGTGAACACAATAATGAAGGAGATCATGTTGATAAAATTTTTACATAAGGATGGATACGATGCTCTGGAAATTTTCATTCGCACACACTATGGCCTTTCCATACCCCCTTTGGGTAGCATTACCCTATCAGTCTTAGTCAGACCCAAGACTGTGAAACTCTTGTTTGATATTATTCCTGGGTCTAAACTCTTTTGTGTAAAGTTGGGTATCCCTTGGTTGGTGGCGATGAATGTTGTACCCTTCGTTGTGCATAAATGTCTAAAATTTATACACGGTGGTTTCATGCATGTGATCCATGGCATTGGTTGCACATGGTAGCTACTCCTTGGATCACCCATGGCCTACATCTATGGGTCCCCTTCCATCTTAGATGAACCTTTTTCATAACACATATCAGAATTATAAGAAAGGATGTTTGAGGTTGAAGGTAAGGTATCCTCCCTCACCTTATGTTGTCTCTTATAGGGCTTGATTGAAGGCCGACAACGATACCATTAAGGCTTGAAAGAGGAAAGGAGAGAAGTGGTCTTGTGATCCTCTTTCTTCCTCTTCCTCTACCTGGTATGACGTTTCTTCTTATTTAGCTATGGTATTGTTAGGTTCTTCTCCTCATTTGCAGGAGAACTCTTTAGTGCCCTCTTAGCGAAAGCCTAAGTGTCTCGCACTCGAGCTTCCTATTCTGTTGATAGAGCCTAGACCGACTTGGTATGATAGGAAAAAGGTTTCCTAAGGAGAGTCCTCCTTGTCTCAACCATCACGGCCTCCTACTACTCCTGCTCCTAAGGCAGTGAGCAGAAAGAGGCCTAGTACCAGGGCTCTCAAGTTGACTCTTTCTATCCCTCCTTAACCTACTCCACCTGCTCCTGTGCCTAAAATGGCCATAGTGGAGATTCCTATGATTGAGTAGGAAACTCTTGTCCCTTCACAAGCTCTAGATTCTAACTCCAAGAGCCATAGGAACAACCTTGTACGTGAGTGCAATAACCAACAAAAGGCTCTCCTAGTTGAGTATACTTCACAATAGGAGGAAGAAATGGCTACCCCTACTTCAATGCCCTCTATATCATCTTCTTCCTCCCCTCCTATTGTGTCTCTTCTGCTCGATCTGCTCCTAGATTCCATTACAAGCACAAACATGCCTAACCCTAAATGGGTACATGTTTTTATCGCTCCTTTGGGAGAGCCACCTTTGTTGATGCTCATCTCGTACATTTAGCCCTTTCCAAAACCTATGGATATGGTGAACACTTCAGTAATATCCACTACAATTTTTTCTTCCTTCTCCACAACACCTCTAGCTTTGTCTATGGGGAGTTCATCTCCTCCCAAAAAGAAGGAGGTAGAGGCTAGTCCTTCTCTCAACAAAGGACATAGGAGAAACCCACCTTCTTTGCAAGGTGGCCTTGTGATGTCCTATTATGTCCTTGTGACAAAACCTATCCTAGCTTCTCCTGAGTTCATCACCACTCCCGAATCATTCAGTGAGCTTAGCGGTGATACTTAGGCACAACCTACATTGTCCACTAAGAATAAGCATGATTCTCCTGTGGGATGCATGTTTAATTATGTGGATGAAGTCTCAGACCTGCCAGTGATATTCGCAAGATCGCCGACCATGACTCCATAGGAGCTTGGCAGAGAGGACCTTGAGGGGCCCTCTTCCTTGGCTCTTATTATGGGGGGGTCAGATGCTCCTCCTTTTAACATTCTACCTTTTCAGGCTCATCCTCCTTCCCCTTACGAGGATTTGGATTGGGAAATAGATGACCTCTTAGCCAAGTAGTGTTAGGAGGATACCCCTCTTCTTGATCTTGTGTGCTTGTGTGTATTTTTTGTAATGTGTTCCCCCATATTGGTGCCCTATGTGCCTAGATGACCCTCATCACCCTTTTTGGTGCTTGGATATAGGCGTGGTTTTTGTGTCATGAACCTTCTTCTATGTGTACCATCATTCTTCCATGTTTGTGCTTGATTTTCAATAAATTGGGGATGATGCAAAGCATTGTGGGCATTTAGGCTCCCCTTCCATGTTCACACAATTTTTTATTTTTACTTTTTCTTCTTGTGCATTCCTCACATGGCCTGATATAGTAGGGGGTTGATGAAAATTCATTCATATACTATTATTATACATACTTGTATATATTCATGAATAGTACTAACCTTAAAATATCAGGCTATCATTGTGTCCCATGCTTGTGTTTTGTTGTCACTTCCTTTATCTTTCTCTTTTATTTGTTTGATTTGTCCCTTCTATGTGTGACAACACTCCTCTTTAATACTTTGACTTTCAGAAAATGAATTCGTCACTGACAAATCTTTTCTTGAAAGTCTTTACAATAATTTTCCTTAGAAGCACATTCTCAACTTAGAATCCTAACAGAATGTGTTTCCTTCATCATGGGTTTATAAAGAAAGGACTTGAAGACCTTCCTTCGAAGTAGGAACTGCTTTGAATTCCCCTCACATGGGGGCATGACCTTCCTTTCGAACTCCTTGATGAAGTGAACATCTTTCAAAAGGATCCGTTGATGAAAAATCACTCTAAGATGAATGATTTCTTTTGAATTGTGTGTCCCTTGAGTGGACCCCCTTTTACTTCATGGCAAGTTCCCTAGGGACCCTTTCTTCAAAAGACTTTGTAGTGAATGGACCCTCTCACATCTAGCCCGGGGGTAGCCCGACTAGGGTCATTCCATTCACCCTTTCGCATCTAGCTTGGGGGTAGCCTAAGTAGACCTTACTTTTCAAATAGTGCATCCCTTTATTGGACCCCTCTCCTTTTGAAGGGTTCCCAAGGGATCCCTTTCAAAGTTTTTCGGTCTATGTGACCAATCACTTTTTAGATATGTTCTATTTGTGGGTAGACATGTCACTGCTTATAGATGCATCCTATCTATGGGTAGACGTATCGACCCTTTAGACATGTTCTATATGTGGGTAGATGTGTCACTGATTTTTGATGCATCCTACCTACTGGTAGATGTATCGATGATTTTTCTAGATACGGGGTGATACCACAAAGGTAGTTTACAATTTCTGGGAGGAACTAATTTTTGCTAAAATCACATATTTTTAGAAATTATAATGATTTAAGCCTTTAAAATTTCCATTTAAAGCATTCCAATTGAATATGGTTTGATCAAACTACCTTAGATCAAACCCCCTTGGATAGAACCCTGCTAGTTTTAAACCATACCTATAACAGACTCTCCTTTACACCTATCAAAATGCTGATAAAAAACCACTTTTGATTTAACTTTTGGGGGATCAAATGAATTTACATAGAATTTATATTTTGTGAGTATGTAGTCCCTATTATAAGCTTCCCAAAAAGTATAAATTTAAATAAATTTAATTTTATTATTATATTTATTTTTTATTTCTTTTGAATGTAGATTTTTCACCAAAAGTAAAGCTCTCTATTATGCACATGTGGAAAAATAGCAGATTATAAAAATAAAAATTAAAAATATGATTGCACCAGCTATTGAAGTCCTTGATCCAACACACAATTTTTTTTTGAATTTTGATACATACAAAAAATGTTACGCATTATACAGTCACGCTATATCTCAATTGTAATTGGTTTGACTTTGAAACTTGATTAAATAAAAAAATATTCAATAAAAAACTATCTAACTAGGTGGAAGAACTATATATCAAAGTTACAAATCTAAATTCAAAAGAATTAGAATTTTATCCTTCATGAAAAAAAAGTTATGCATTATACGGTGAGTGTCACTTTTTTAAAATGTTGTTTTTTGAAAAAAAAAAAATTTGAGGGAGATGGAAAAAGAAGTGCAATTTGATTCCAAATTTTTTGGAAAAAATATATTTAGAATCTGCAGACAAAATTTCAAGAAACTCTAGTTTGCATCATCTTCAAATTCCTCACATTTAGCCGTTATAGGTGCCCGAAAGTGAAAATTTAGTTAAAAACATTATCACAATGTCCAGTTTGGCCAAAAATTGTAAACCACTATTGTGGGATCACCATATGTCCTATCTACAAGTAGACATATCGACACTATTTTTAAATGCGTCCTATCTATGAGTAGATGCATTGGTTCTTTAGACATGTTCTATTTGCGGGTAGATGTGTCACCGCTTTTAGATGCATCTTATCTATGGGTAGACGTATTGATTATTTTTTTAGATTCATCCTTTTTCCATCCTTTTTGTAGGTAGAGGTACTATCAATGCTTTAGAAATCTTCTATCTACAGGTAGACATGTCACTACTTTCTGAATCTATAGAGTTCACTTCCTTGGGCTTCCTCCATGTGAGAGATCTTGGGGGTTGCCTCCTTGCAGGTCTATGGGCTTGTAAGGTACTTTGTTGTTCCAAATTCATAGTTCTGAGCAGCTATGGAGTCCTTTGTTTTCCCTGAATATTCAGGTTCGTTGGATTGTGGTCTGCTTCCTCGACAGTTCAGGTATACTTTTCTAACCCTGCTCTCTTCTTGATCTACTTTATCAAGCACTCACCAATACTTGTGCTCGCTAAAGTGGGGGAAAAATTTGTAAGAGGGAATTTGCACCCTAGGCACAATTCCCCTTTTTGCCTCTTTACACTTTAGAAAACCTAAGGTGGAGGCTTAATTCACTTAAGGCTGTTGATGGTGGTCCACTTGGCACTTGTTTTTTGTGTTGGTGGAGATGTTTTTGTCGGAGATTTGTGCGCAATGAGCAGATGTCTATGTGGCATGCTTATGTCCCTGGCAGATTCTTGTGGTTGAGCCAGCAAAGGCATTACTCTTCCCATTGGAAACAAAGTTGTAATGCCTCCTTCAACCAACTGAATTGAATATGGTCATTTTATTTCTCATTACTTCATAATCATTCTTTTGAACTTGCATTTGGAGGTTGGAAGAAATATTGAACAAACTTGGCTCTCATACTTGCACTCTCACAAGCACACTTCCAAGCATTCCAAGCATTCCATAGCAGAAATATTACACTCCATCACATCAATAGAGTAGGTTTGGGACCACACCATTGTAGTAGAGGCTTGAGTTCCTCTCATTTTCTCCTTCAAGCAGCCTTTAGTGCTCTTGGTGGAGGTGGTAAGCTTCCCTCTCATCTCCTCTATCATTTGGTTGAGTAGCATAGTATTGTTTGTAGGGCTTGTGTTTTTATCACTTCTTTATCTTTCTTCCTTTGGCTATCTCTGGAGGTGGGAACACCTAAATGGGCGTCTGACTGAGGCAGACCCCTATACAACCAACCCCCAACTTTCTCTCTCTCTCTCTCTCATGTTGTGTGTAGGTGTGTGAGCTTTTGGAAGATCAGCTGGTGAACAAATTAATTGGTGAGATTCTCCTCATTTTCATCACTCTTGCTTATTTACTTTACAACTTTAGAGAATACTTTGTTTACTTACTAGTATCATTATGTCCCTTTAGTTAAATAGCTAGGATGTTAGTCATTTTCATGAGTCTAACCTTGTCTCTGTTGCAATCTGATTGTATGGACTACAACAAATTTTAGAGATGCCATTGCATCGCATTGTCATCCGAAGTCCATACTGACATCTTCAGGTAGAGAGCTCCTTGAGGCACAGAGTTGGACCTAAAAATTGACTCACCTAGCCACACCTTGAAACTCAAGATTGCAGATTGGTTGTAGGATTGCATAATCCTCATCATTCTCATCCTCATAACCTTAAACATACACTTAGCTAAGGTAAGTTAGGGTAGCCTCTCATGCTTTGACCCTGTATGACCTGGGGTCTTGCATGTGGTGGTCCCCGTCTCTTAAATTTTCATATTAGATCAGATCTTAAATTCATATGCATTCATTTTAATTGGATTAGATCTCATTTAGGGCATTTAGTTTTCATTCAAATTTGCATCTCATCTAGGGTTTTAGAATTTCATTGTTTTCATTCTTTAAATCTAAAAAATACAAAATAAATTAGTCATCTTGCATATCATTCACTTGCATTTTAAAATTGAAACAAAAAATTGTATATGAAATTAGGTCATTTAGTTCATCATTTTTTCACATTTTCAACTTGCATTTCATATTGCATTTACAAAAAATTAAACCTAAAAATTACTATAACAAACTTAAATATGAAAATCATTAGAAAAGACTTGAAAATATGTAAAACTCAATTTCAAATCCCTAATTTAGAACCCATTCACCATAGGCTGAATGAGTCCCTATTAGGGTTACCAAAGCAGTAGGTTTTTACAATTCCTAAGCTTCAATATTAGATTTAGAGTTTCCCGAAAAAGCATACGAGGACCCATTCGCCATTTGGTGAATGAGTCCTAGGAGGCCTCCATAAACCAACATTCTAAGCCTTCTAGTGATTTTTTGTACTTCCTAAGCTTGATGGTAACCTACTGTATCAGTTTGGAAAGTTTCAAGAATTTTTGTTTTATATATCTTGGTCAAATTATCCATTTAGTGTAGTCATTTTTAAAGAATTAAAAAAAAAATCATTTTAGTATTGAAAATGTTCAGATTTGTAGGATTTTTTTTACACCTTTGATGCATTGTATAAGTTAGATAGCTTAATTTTTCATGTTAGCATGTTTCCTTTTTAAATATGTGGTTTTGATATGGTTAAGATGTATTGCATAATTACAACATTCCTCCTATGAGTTCAATACAAAGTACAACAATGAGGTCATCAAGAAACATGTGAGCCATCCTTCCACTATCTTTCCTAGTTACGACAACATCTTAGAGCAAGAGAATCAAAACATGGACACAATCCTTAACAATACCTTTCCTATCTCAAACCCTATTATCTCACCCATTTGTGAGGATGATATAATACAAGAGGATAGAAGCATAGATAATAATGAAAACCATAATTTTTCTTCTCCTAATACCTCTCCTATTGGTGACGAAGGTGTCTTGGTGAAATAAGACACAATCATTCAGAATCTTGAAATTGTTGTTTGTCTCTCCCCTCCTCCCTCTTGAGAAGATATTATGAAACAAGAAGATGAGATCATTGAAACATTCCATAACATTGCTATACCTAGTCTCCATTCATCTCCCAACACCTCCCCTACTTGTGAGAATTCTTTCTAGTGAAAGAGGATACGATTGTGAACGATCATGAAGAACACATTTTTGAGGAGGATATATTGATGTTAAGATATCCAATGATTGAGAGCTATGAAAATCCTACCTCTCCTACTTGCGAAGACATTATAGGACATAGGGATATAATTATAGATAACCATGACATTCAAATTTGTTCTTCCCCTAATATCTCTCCTAGATGCAAAGAAGATAGTTTGGTGTTAGAGGATACAATTATTGAGAGTTGTGAGAATTTTGTCTCTCCCTTTCCCAATGCTCCTACCATTTGGGAAGATCTATTTGAAATAAAAATTCCAATCATTGGTAAACATGAAAATCATAGCTATTCTTCTCTTGATGCCTTCCTTTTTGTGATGAAGTTACTTTACAAAATATAACCATGGAATGTAATGAACCTATTGTTCACTCCACTCCTAAAATCTCTCCTAATAAGGTAGATATTATGGAACAAGAGAATGAGACATTAGAGAAAAAAATATGAAAGAATGGACAATCATAACAATCAAAATTGGGCACCTCCTAATATCTAGATACTAGTTGTGAAGAAGATATTTTGATGTTAAAAGATCCAATCAATGAGATCCATGATAATCCTAGTTGTCTCTCTTCCCCTAGGGAAAACATTATTGAACAAGATAATTCCATCATTGGTAAGCAAGAAGATTCAACCATTGATAACTCCATTACTTATGATGAAGTCATTTTCAAAGAACCAACATTTGAATGTCATGAACATCTGGTTTGTTTCTCTCCTAAAAAATCTCCTACTATGGAAGATATCATGGTGTGAGAAAATGATAACATTGACACATATCTTTCAAACAATAGTAATGAGGCTTCCTTAGATGAAGATGATGAAGTGACATTAGACTTCCCTTCACTAAGATATCATGAAAATAAGGATAAGTATTTTGAGGTTATGAACATTATGACTACCTCAAGTCCTCCAATTATTAAACCTCCTACAATCCTTTAATTATTGGACCACCTAAGCCTCAACTTATAATTTATCCACCCTCACAACAACGAAAAGTTAAAAATGAAATCATGCTTATCTCAGAGCCACCTAAAAGGAAACTCAATAATGATAATGTTTCACAACAATGAAGTTACAATATCATTGCTTATATATATAACAAAGTGTATACAATCAAAGCTAATGTTGAACTAGATAGTTTACTTATTGAGAAAATTAAGGAAAATCCTTTGAGAACATTGATATCAACTATACAAGTAGAACATGTGCAAGAGAAATAAAAAGTAAAGCATATTTCAAAGAAGTCACAAAGTTATTAGAAGATTCTTGGGGTTCCTTTCATTTCATATCGACATTCATGGGGGAATACAAGATCATAAAAAAAGAGTCTAAAAAGGGAAAAGAAAAAGTGGTAATGTCAACACAAAATTTGAAATCATTCACCTCAACCACTTTAAAAGAAGAAAAAAATTACACAAAAAACTTTGATTAAGTTGATTATGAACAACCACTGAATCGAAAAGAAATGAAAAAGCTTTATGGAAGAGGTTATTAGTTCTTATGAAATAACTTGGTTATAGTGGAAAACAATGTGGTGCTATAGAACAAGGCATCCATTTCACTATAAAGCCTCACACACAAGAAACAACTAATGGTCTTGGTTATTGTCCTTTGAAAGAAACAAAAGCATCAAAAAATCCATTACTCAATATCAACACTCTTACAAAGTATTCTTCTAAGACAACTTTAACTTTGGTGCATCCTGAACTGATAGATACTACTTGTGGGAATATCTCATTAGATATGCATCAAGGTGATACTTTTTTTAATCATTATAATCAATAACAATAGTTTTTGCTCCTTTCCATGTAATAGTTGTAAGATCATAAGAATACTTACTATTGCATGTTTTAAATTCATTGTAAATTATTTCCTTTTTTGCAATACAAAATAACATCATAAAAAAAGCCTCATAGTCAGCAATTCAAACCACACTACCCAAAAAAAATAGCAATGAGAAACATGCCTCCTAGTATATAGTTCAAACCAAAACTAGGGGTATCAAGACATAATAACCCATCCACAATAACCCCAGAAACAATAACCTCATCATAATAAGTTCCCAATGAAAAAATAACCTAGGGCCATAATAACCCATGGAAACAATAAAACATGATCAAAATAACCCATGGAAAGAATAACCCATGTAATTTATAATTCTTTTTTTCCTTTCTCTATATTCTTACGAGGATATTTTATCCATGGGTTATTTTGATCATGGGTTATTTTGGCTTGGGTTATTATGACCTTTGGTTATTTTTTCCTTGGGTTATTGTGACCGAGTTATTCTATCCAGGGTTATCTTGGCTGGGTTATTATGTCTTGTAACCAAAACTAGGCCTATGGGCCACCCAGAAAAACAACAAAACAAAGGAAACAATTTAGAGTAACCAACTAGAAGCATATAAAACTAAGCAAGAACATGCCCCAAAACTAAGAAACATCATAAAAAAAAATATTCCTTTTGATAGTTAATCATGTTCCATTCCCTTTTGAATAGGTCCAAATCATTCTTCCATGGGTCCTCTTCATCTGCAGCATTGTCCTCAATTAACATTTCCACTTCCTAGGTTTCTTCCATTCTTTGTTTCATTTCCCTTACCTTTTATAGCCCATACACTATCCCAAAGATTGCTCTTTTCATTATAACATGGATAATGAAAATTAAACTATTGAAAGCATTATGCAACCTATTGACTTTATCCTATGGAGTGTTGATTTGGTTCTTATATTGTTGGAGGGTCTTGTTTTCCATTTCCCCCTCATCCTCAGTGCTAGTTGTTACCTTCACACTTTCTTTACCTTGGACCTTGTTTGTGCCTTTAGCATCTTCATTCCCTTGCTCAAAATCCTTAACCTCTACCTGATCTTCAGTACTAGCTATGTCATCTCTCGAGTCCTCTGCCAAAACCACTTCCAATTCTTTTTGGATTAGGTCTAAGGTCTCCTCCTCCACAAGAATATATTCTTCATCCAAAGACCCTTCTTCTTCTTCAAAGGAAAACATTTTTCCTTTCACATTCTAACCAACCAATCTAGTTGATCTTCTTTCCCCTTTTCCACTACTAGAATCATCAAGATAACCTTCCTCCCCTTCATTAGGAATTTGTATAGTTACCTTCTTGGTAATCCTTAAGACATCTTGATTGGGGCCTTTGCGTTTAGAGCTAGAAGGATTAACCAGAGATTTTTTTTCTTGAGAGGGGGGACAAGAATGTTCCTCCCTAACATTGGGAAATTTTAAAGATGAGGATTTAGCCTCTAAGGATTTATTGAATTGAGAAGGAGGAGTAGATTGATATTTTTCCACAAAAGGATCATTTAGAGAAAAAAAAGGAGAGGGATCATCCTTTAACAAAGCAACAAAATTTTGGGTGCCAATTTCAGCTTCTTACTTGTGCTAGGGTTATGTTGGGGCAAAGAAGGTTATTTATTCAAGTATTTAATTTGAAGGGGTTGCATGGAATTCATGAGTAAGGGAAAATAAATGATTGTAAAGTCTTTGAATCAATCATTGATGTAAAAGGGGAGAGGCTCCTTTAGCTTTGCATTATTGTAGCAAAGAAAGTAGGAAATAGGGGATGTTGATTCTTTCTTTTCTCCTAATATGGTTTAAAAATGGAAAATGGTAACCATGCATAGTAGTGCATCTACCTTCTAAAGTAAATTACTCCACAGTGTAGACACTTACCAGGCCATAAGGAGCCATAATTTTCTTTCAATCATAACCATTCTAGCATCTATTCAACTTGTTGTCCCCTTCCAGAAAGTTGTCAATGAAACACTAATATTTTCCATTACTAACTTTGGAAAATTTTAGGCCACAACACTCAAAACCATTTTCTTCAAAAATTAACTTAGGGGTAATTGTGAAGAAAATTCTTCCAATATTTACCTTACCTCCCACCATGAATTAAAGAATTTGAAGGTCAAGTCATTAAAACCTTTCATTTCTAGGAAAAAAGGAGTCGTGTCTACCTCTTCAAAAAGTTTCCAAAGTTCCACATTCTATCTTAGAGGCACACAAGACAATGGTTTTAATATCTTTCTAGGTACCCCCATCTCCATTCTACAACTTTTATTTTTTCTTTACAATTTTGTCTCTACCATGGTGGCTCCACACCCACAATTTCTCACACCCAAATAACAAGAACAATTTCTACAAGCTCTGTAAATAGAAAGGGTGTTTTGAGCAAGCACAAACCTTATTAAAAAAACTATATTATTATCACCTTTCTTCTAGAAATCTCGCCCATTATTTATTAATAATCAGATAATCTAAAATCAAGATCATTTCAATCTCAAGCCAAAACATTTTGATCTTTGGACAAGACCCAAATTATGTGTAAATTATATGCTCACCTTGCAAATAAATAAAGGCTTTTAAATTTAATCTGCCATTAGGGAGATGAATGATGTGATGTACCAATCAATGGATGTAATAAAAATGATTCATTGTACCTCCTTTTTATTACACCAAAGCCATTGAGGATTAAAAAAATTGATACACATGACTTTTAAATTATTATTTGTGTGCTTAGTCATATCAATACCATCCCCAACTTTGATATACACCACCTTAGAATAATTATTCCTTAGATTATTATTTCTTGTGTACTTAGTAATTTTAAAACCATCCCTTTCTTTGATGTACACCTCCTCTAAATTATTTTGATTTAAATACTTTATCTTTTCTAGGCTCTCCTCCTTGTCCTGCAAATTGTTCCAAAGGAAATAACATATGGGAAAATCAAACAACATGTGGCATAAAATTTTGAAGGGTTGGATTGGAGAAAGCCACCTATTCAAATCTCATTACCTACCTTATTTTGACACATCTTCATTAAATATGTGAATTCAAAATTAAAAAAACAAGTGGAAAAACATAGGGTATAACTTGGCTAACAAACAAGTCATATCCCAAAGAAACTAGATTATCTGTTACTTTCATTATAAGAAGAAAAAAGATGTTATAAGTCTTGTAGAAAAGAGACAAGTTTCATTAGAGGTGAGTCCTTTGGAGGACATGAAGATTATCGAGGTGATGAATAGTGAAGAAAAAAATGTTGCAGTTGAAGGTGAAAGAGGAAAGACTACAGTAGCAAAGGTAAAGTTTGATTATTGTAATTGTGAAGAACATGTTAATTTGCATTCATTCAAGTTTGATGAAGTAGAAAGTATGGAGGTGTTGAGGGTTGAGGTGCATCCTAGGTAAACCCATTGTGTTGGTATAGAAAGAAGAAAGATTCAAGAGGAGAACATAGGTGTAAAAAATGGAGTAATGAAAATATTTAATTTCCATGATTTTTTTGTCACTAAAGGCATGAGTGTAGTGAATAAACTTTGGTTAAAATTTTCTTGGAGTAGGAGGATGGATTGTAGTGGTTTAATTACCACAAAGGTGGAAGATGAGAATGGAATTTGGTGGAGATGGTTGGACTATAATGGGAAGGATCTTGCAAGTGAAGAGAAAGAAGGATGCATTAGGCGGAGGTGGATGGCTTGTGGTGGGTTGAGCCACAAGAGAGCATGACAAGAAGGTTGAGAAGACAATGGCATGGGAGAGAGAGTCAGATCATGACGAGAGAAGTTCCACATAGGGAGATGACAATGAAGAGAAAATCTAGTGAAGGAACATGGTGAGCATTCTGAAAAAGTGTTGGAAAAGAAGAAGAAAAATTTGCAGGGTACCATCTGAGCATTGGAGTATGTTGCAAGTTGCTTTCAACTTCATTTTGTGATTTTATGCTCACATAATTCTTACCAAATGTGTTTGATACAAAAGCATCTAGGTCCACAGGCAATCAACATCAACAAAAAAATAATTAGTTTCACTTTTTTGTTTCAATTTTCATCTAGAGGTTTGATTTTGACGATTTGTAGACAAGGATATGTGCAAGATCATGATGGGAAAAAAGTGGTGATATGATGGTTATGTGTACTTGGTATGTGGCTGACAACTTTTTTTAACCCAAAATTGATGAAATGAAAAGGGTTTTTAAAGGAGATTCTCAGCTTTCCACCAATATAAATTATTCTTTACTTTAATTTAATAAATTATTATTATTCATTTTCTATTTGAATTACAACTAAATTCTTGATTGATAGGCTGATTGAAAAGAATCTATAGCTTTCAAACAATATCATGTTTTTTGAATCTGAAACAAGTATCACATTCTATGCTTCACATACTATAGGATTAAAAAAAAATTGAATTTCATGAAGTTTTGACCAAGTTAAGGTGGTAAGACATATGAGTTTTATATTTTGAAAAAGTTGTAATAAAAAAATCATAATTAATTATTTACTTGGAATAAAATTACCAAAAAATATGCATCACATTGGGACATGAGTCCTCTACTTATATCTAAAATTTTATAAAAAAACATTATCATTTTATTGTGGTTAGGGTGGTTAGACAAACGCCTACTTCTTATTTTTTCCCTAAAATTTAAGCACTACTGCATTGAAATTTCAATTTTTCACCAAATAGATGAAAAAAAAAAACTAGTAGTTTAGAAACTACATTAAATTTTCTACAAATTATATTCTTACATTTTTTTGAAATAATATAGATAACTTATTCAAAATTTTATGTCAAGTTGCCTAACTCTAATTTTTCTGAATTTTTTGCCACTTAAGGGCCCAGTGCTTCACCTCTATGAGCATCACCTAGATGCAATGAGTGCTAAGTGGATCATTCATTATCATGAGAGATGGGTTCTTGTGAACCACTACTCATGAAACATGGGTTAGTGAGTTTGACTCAAAAACTACACGGTTGAATCCTGATAGCAATATCATAACTTAAGGGATTTTTATTCCATGATGATCTTGCACATACCCACAATTGTTTAGAAGTCACTATTTCTGTTAAATATAAAATGATAATATATATGTTGTAGGATCAATTTCATTAATTAGTGAATTCATTTTCAAAATTATAAAAGGAAAAGTAAAGTCCAAATGTATTTCCCATATTTTAATTATTTTTTTGAGCTTTGTGGAAGAATGGCAAGGGGTGTTTGTTTTAGAGAAAATAAAATGAAAAATGAAAATAAATTTGATTCATTTCATATTTCTTGGGAGAGGAGATGGAGAGATAAAGGGAAAAATAGACAAAATGAAATGGAGGAATGTGAATAGAAATTCTTTTTGGGGAAAGGGTATGTGCAGGATCATGGTATGCCAAAAAGTGGCAATATTTGTAGGGTATGTGGCTGACGACTTTTTTTTCACCCAAAATTAATGAAACGAAAAGGGTTTTTAGAGGAGATTCTCAGCTTTCCAAAAATATAAATTATGATTTAATTTGAATTTAATAAATAATTATTATTCATTTTCTATTGAATTACGTAATTAAAGTCCCGACGTGATAGGCTGATTGAAAAAACATCTATAACTTTCAACGCAGATTATATTTTTGAATCCAAAGGTGCCGACTTATGCTTTACATACTATTGATTAAAAGAAAAAATTAAATTTCATGAATTTTTGACCAAGTTAAGGGTCGTATTGCATTTATTTTTATATTTTCTAAAAGTTGTAATAATAAAAATTCATAATTAATTATTTACTTGGAAAAAATTACAAAAAAAATATGCATCACATCCTACATGAGTCCTTCACTTATATATGTAAATATTATGAAAAAAATATTATCATTTTATTACATATGGTTAGGTGTATTCCATGCATACCTACTTCTTTATTTTTTCCTTGAAATTTAAGTACTACTACATTGAAATTTCAAATTTTCACCAAATAGATTTTATTTATTTTAAATAAACCTAGTATTTTAGAAACTACATTCAATTTTCTACAAATTCTATTCTTACATATTTTTGAAATAATATAGATAACTTATTCAAATATTTACGTCAAGTTGCCTAACACTGATTTTTCTGAATTTTTTGCCACTTAAGGGCCTGTTTGGCATCCCATGATCCTGCACATGCCCGAAAACTTTGCAGGTAGAGTTGTGAAGAAGGGGAAAAGTGAAGTTGTATGCCTTAGTTGTGTGGGAAGGAAATTGAAACAAAAAATAATAATAATAAAGTTAGATTTGATATGATAGTAGGGGATTGTGCAGAGGTTAGAAGGAAGAAGGAACTATAATAAAAATATGGGATAGAAGTATAGGATCCAGAGTTATAGGAATAGAGATAGTTACAAGGAAGAAAAATTGCAACTGTTACAAGAAGCAAAATTGTAAATTTGAATGCAAATAAGTATGCTTGTAAGTTGATCACAATCAATAAAATTGATTTGAAATAGGGCAGGTTATTGAGATGGGTAGCAAATTTGTAGTCACTTTCAAAAAAAAGTTTTGAAAAGTCATAATGCAAACACACTATAACACAAGCATATTATAACATGCTCGTGTTATGGATTAGTGTGTCAAGCTTGATGATCAGCCACAATGATCCCATAATGTGAGCATGTTATAACACGCTTGCGTTATGACATGTTAAAAGAAAAAAAATGAAACTCATTCATTCTTCATTCCGACAGTGTTTTTTGTTGTGCTCGCGGCCAAAACCCCCATTTTTCGTGCTTGCATTCTAGGAGGAGGTATTGTGCAAAAAAATTCACCAACGGTTGCTATTTCTTCACAAGGAGGACACCACGATGATGAGGAGGTGTGAGAGGTAAGGATTGTTTTCTTTTTGTTTTAAATTTGTTAGTTTTAGGTTGTATTTGATTTTTTTTTTTGAGTTTGTAGGAGATGCAAATCAACCTGCAAACTTTCAAAATCCTCAACAAGAAGAGCAACCAAATACTCAAGAACAAAATACTCAACAAGAAAATGAGTCTCAACAATAACCTCCTCCACCAATCACTCAACACCCTCATGACACTCAACAAAATTTAATGAGTGAAATTGATCTTGAACAAAAAAAAAAAGAGGATTTAATCAGTAGGTTGAGTGATCCAAATGGTTCAACCACATAAAGAATGACCATAGCAATTTCTTTAAAATATATGTCAAACTATGTAGATCTAATTAGCAAACAAATAATTGTATGGGAAATAGGAGGCAGGCAGCTAGGGCTTATTTTGTAGATAAAATATCATAT
>VDFB02224696.1:65212-112289 GCA_007258455.2 Sequoia sempervirens
CCTCTCCCTCTGTTAGGTCTCTCTCTCTCTCTCAACCATCTCCCTCCTACCACCTCTCCCTCTATTAGGTCTCTCTCTCCCTCTCAACCCTCTCCATCCTACCCCATCTCCCTCTCTCTCTCTCACAACCCTCTCCCTCCTATGTTGGAAAAATATGTCTCAATCCCATAGGTTGAAACCTCTATTGGAGCCAAGTCGGTGTGACATATTCTATGTCTGGGCGATTAGCAAATTTGTAACCTTATGTTTTGTGCAGGTCGCTGTGACCTTGTAAAAGTCTTTCTGAAAGGTTACACATTGGAGTCTTCGATGTGACATGTTGTGTTTGGTATGTTCTCTTATTTCCTGGAGATATCTGGCTGACATGCCATACATATCATTTATTGGGGAGACCCTTGGCTGAAAGGCTTAGTTCAGGAAGAAGCCTCAATGATGAAGAAAGGTCTCATTGATGGAGGAAATCTTGGAGTCTTCATGGTGACACAATGACTTTGTTATGAAGTCTCTGTAGCCAATGGAGAGTCTCGCTCATGCTGAGGGGTCTTCAGTATAACTCTTGGTGAATGGTGGTCTTGGGGTAACTTGGAGAACTCGGTAAGAACTCTCAACAAAGAGTGGTATGTCTCACCAATAGTATTTGCTTGGTGTCCTCAGAGTAACATGTGATGGCTCAGTAAGAAGTCTTACCAATGTGTGAAGTATTGCCAACCGTTCGGTGGTCGATGTAACTAAAGGGGTCTCGGTGTGAAGTCTCTGCGACGAACGAAAGTCTTGCTGAATTTTGAGCCTCGGTAAGAAGTCTTGGTGAAAGCGATGAGTCTCGCTGACTGGTGGATGCACATGGATTAACATGAAGGCTCGGTGTGAGGTCCTAGCAAGAGCGATAGTCTTTCTAAAGGGAAAACTAAAGTCGATGCAATGGGTGAACTCGATATAACCTCTTGTTTATTGTAAGGACTCTTGGTGATATTGAATGCTAACTGTATTGGCATCAGGGAGACACGGACAGTTTCTCACCGATATATGGTGTAATTGGTGTTCCAAGGCTTGCTTGCACAATCTACTAGAAGACCTTTTCACTATCTTCCTCCTAGAACCTGATACCAATAGGTTCTTGTTAGGCTTGGATGATTAACCAAGTCCTGTTCCAATGCTTCTCCAAAAGTTTCCCTCTTGTGGTTCACCCTAGAAGACCAACACCTCTTTGCAACTGGTAAACTATCTCTTCCACTTAGAAGATTCTAAGTGCCAACATCACACAATACCTTGAACTACTTGCAGGGGTGTCTGAGATACTGAAATCTTGCCAAACACATCCAATTGGATACATCTTGGAGGGTCTTCAATCTTCGCTCTTAGTGATCTCAAGATTTTGCTTTGAAGAGACCTAATTCTTGTAGCCCTTACTAGTCACCTTTTTGATTTTCTTTCCCAAACTTTCCAAACAACCTAGCAAATGAACTTCACTTCTAGATACCCTTTTTGGTCCTTTAAAATATTCATAGGGTTTCAGACCCCTATCTCCTTCGTACAGTGGGCTCCTACAATCTAGGGTAAATAGGGCTAATAGGCCTAATTCCTAGGGTTACAATGATCTCTTGCCAATTTCTCACACAAATGGATTGATCAAGCCTCAATCCTTCTAGCATTCTTAGGTAAGGTATTGCCCCACCTGGAACTGTACTTGTTCCGTACAGTACCTCCTTCCCCTGCCTGTTCTCTTCAATCTTTGACTCTCAAACCTCTAACTGGGCTTCCCAAGCTCACCTAGGGTTTCAGTTTAGAAATACTTCCTTGACTCCCCATGACTCTTACTACTAGATATATATAGATACATGGCTCCCCTAACAAATCCATCCATTCTTAGGAAAACCCTATGGCTAGATTTCATGGGGGAGCCATTAAAGGATTGACTGTTCAAAACAAACATAACAAACCCTCTAGAACCTAATCTATGAATTCAAACTACCAAATCAACTCTAAAAAACTTGATTACAAAATGGAAAATTCTCAATACTACTATATGAACACAAATCTACTAGAAAATCAACACATCTAATTCATCTATTAGCACTGTCACATAAGAACATTCGGTATACACAAGAAATGCAGAATTTCTCTATTCCCACAAAACCAAAACTTGATTACAATTAATTAACTACTTGCCAATGAGCCACCACACTTACATAGATGCCTTTTTCATGTTTCAAGGGATGTTGATCGATCCCACACTCCTAACTTTTAGGGGATCCAAGACGACTAAGTTGCATGCAACCTGACAAATGTTGTCATGCAACTTTACAACAACTTTTGCAACTTCCCATCATTGTGTCCTCTTCCTAACTTCTAGGACCTCTAACTCCTTGATTTCAAGCCATCAAATCCCTTAATTGCCTCTTGGCATCTTCTAACAATGACCATGTGTTTAGAAAACATTTAAGGTTCAACACTCAAATTAACCTACTAAGCTAATTAAAGAAAAAGTTAACAACAATGATTGAACTAAGGTGACTTTAGTCCTACTGACTAGCTCACCTATTCCACACACAAGCAAGACCTTCTAAGGTCCAAAATAAACACACTATTACCTTGACTTGGCTAAGGTCAGGTACAAGCCAAAATTGAACATAAAAAAATGAAGTTTAGCCTAGGTGCTTCTGCACCATCCTCCCCAAAACAAAAGATTGCAATCCACCCTTGGATTGAGCAAGTTGAGATCAATGCCCAACTTCTTGAACTCTGATTCCTTGATCCACACTGCATCAACATCAGGTTGACCATGCCTTTTAATCATATGTTCTTTGTATTCTTTGGTCCTAGTCCTCTTGTAGACCCTAGTATCCAATACACTGTCAGCTTGTTTGACTATAGCAGAGGGCAGTTTGAGCTCCTCCACATCTTGGATGACTTCATTGAGACTTTTATCCATGTCTGGTGGTGGTCCTTTGTAATGAACCAGATCTGCAATGTTAAAAACAAGGGACAGTCCACTATCATCTGGTAGGTACACCTTGAAAGCATTGTTTCCATATTTTGCTACGATTGGATAGGGACCTATCCTCTTCATTTGCAACTTATGAGGAACTCCTTTTTGCAATCTAGACTTGTTTAAATGCACCATCACTAAGTCTCCAACATGGAACTACCCTTCTCTTCTATGCTCATCCACCTTGGTCTTATGCTTCATGGTATTTTCTACCAGTTTCTTTCTGACTGTATCATGAATCTCCTACATTACATAGGAAAAATCATCAGCATATCCACTTCCCTTGACTCTATCCTTTAAGTCTCTCATCTCATAGATTCCTCTAGGATGTAGTCCATAGACAATTTCAAAGGGACTCTTCCCTATTGATCTATTTGCAGTGTCATTGTAGGCATATTCAACTTGCCCAATCAACTGATCCCATTGTTGACCATACTCCTTGGTCAAGCACCTTAATAGATTTCCAAGACTTTTGTTTACAACTTCAGTCTGACCATCAGTTTGGGGATGATAGGCAGATCCAAAGGATAAAATAGTGCCCAATCTCTGCCAAAGTGTCTTCCAAAAATGGCTCATGAACTTAGTGTCTTTGTCTAATACAATACTAATTGGTAATCCATGTATCCTTACCATCTCTTTGAAGAAGAGAGAATCTATTTGACTGGCATCATTGGTTGTTTTACATAGCACAAAGTGATCCATCTTGCTGAATCTGTCCACAACCACATAAATACTGTCCATGCCTTGCTTTGTCTTGGGTAACCCAACTACAAAATCCATACTCAAACATTCCCATGGCCTATTAGGAATAGGCAGTGGTTGGTATAAGCCTACATTTGAAGAAGTACCTTTGGCCTTTTGACACACTATACAACTCTCCACATACCTCCTAACATCTAGGTTCATCCTTGGCCAATAGTAAAACCTTTGAACAAGTTCTTGAGACTTGGTGATCCCAAAGTGACCACTCAATGCACCATTATTCTTTTCTTGTATCAAGTTCTCCCTAATGGAGCCTCTAGGAACACATAGCTGATTTCCTTTAAACAAAAGATCACTTTGCAAAGTATATTCAACGTATTTACTATAAAATTGATTCTTGTATTCAACACATACCTTATAAATGTCTGCAAAATCTTCATCATCTGCATATAGATCCTTGAAATGATCTATTCCCATGCTCTTCAACTGAATCCCTTGAATGGTGAGGACTCTTCTACTCAAGGCATCTGCCACCTTGTTGAAAGCTCCTTTCTTGTGCTTGATATTGAAGGTGTAAGCTTGCAAGTACTCCACCCATTTCATGTGTCTGTGACTCAACTTCTCTTGTGAATTCAGGAAATTGAGTGCTTGGTTGTCTGAATACACTATGAATTCCTTGGGAAGCAAGTAGTGCCTCCACTTCCTTAGAGCCTAGACCAATGCATACATCTCAAGGTCATAAGAAGAATATTTCTTCTTGGCTTCACTTAACTTCTCTGAATGAAAAGCCACTGGTCTATCCTCTTGACTGAGAACAGCTCCAATAGCCACATTGATTGCATCACACTCTATAGTGAATAGCTTCTCAAAGCTTGGTAACACCAAAACAGGTTGGGTAGCTATCCTTTCTTTCAACAACTCAAAACTTTTGTTAGCTTGCTCATTCCATACAAACTTAATCTTCATTCCTCCTTTTATGGTATCCAACATAGGAGCACAAATAGCACTAAATTGTCTTATGAATTTCCTATAGTATTGAGCAAGGCCATGAAACCTTCTTACCTCTGTTGCTATCTTTGGAGTAGGCCAATTGAGGATGGCTTCCACTTTGCTGCTGTCCATTTTCAAGTTGCCATGTGATAGCACAAATCCAAGGTACACTAGCTCTATTTTGATGAATTCACACTTTTCTAGATTGATCATCAATTTCTCCTTGTACAACTTCTTGAAAATCAATTCTATCTGTTGGAGGTGCTCTTCTCTTGTTTTGCTATAAATTAGTATATCATCAAGATACACCACTACAAATTTGCCAATGTAGTCTTTGAGGATCTCATTCATGAGTCTCATGAATGTGGAGGGGGAATTAGACAATCCAAATGGCATAACTAGCCACTCATAAAGTCCCTCATTGGTTTTGAAGGCTATTTTCCACTCATCTCCCTCATGTATCCTAATTTGGTGATAGCCACTCTTTAAGTCTATCTTGGCATAGTACCTAGCTTCACCTAGACAATCCATGAGATATTCAATCCTAGGGATAGGGAACCTATACCTGATGGTTATCTTATTTATGGCCTTGGAATCAATGCAAAGCCTCCATTCTCCTCCCTTTTTAGGTGCTAAGACAGTGGGTACTGCACATGGACTAATTCTCTTCCTAATCATACCTTGGTTTAGGAGTTCTTGAATCTGCTTAGCTATTTCCTCATTTTTTTGAGGTGTCATCTTGTAAGCTGCTCTATTTGGTAGGGTAGCCCTTGGTATCAAGTCTATCCTATGACTTATGGCTCTCTTAGGGGGTAATGTTGCTGGTTGCCCACTACTCACAATTCCTTCATAGGTTTGCAACATCTTCTGTATCTCCTTAGGTAACTCTAGTTTTTCAGCTTCTTTCTCATTACTTACCTCTCTTGGCCTTAACATCACTGCATAGCCAACTCCTTCTCCTTCTTCCAAGGCTTCTAGGAACTCTTTTTCACCAACAATGAGCAGCTTAGGACCTGCTGTCTGCACCTTTGTATCTTCTAACAAAGAATGAATTCTAAAGGTTACCTTATCTTTCTTGAAAGTATATGAATTCTTTGCTCCATCATGCATAGCTTGGTGGTCAAATTGCCATGGTCTACCTAGGAGCAAGTGACATGCATCCATAGGTAATACATCACACAAGACTTTGTCCTTGTACCTACCAATTGAGAACTCCACCCAAGCTTGTTCATTCACCAAGACATGTTGACCTTTATTGAGCCATGTGACCTTGTAAGGATTGGTGTGGGGTATCCTTGTCAACTTCAACTTGCTGACTGTCTCTTCTGACACAATATTGTTAGTAGACCCAGAGTCAATGATGACTCTACACACTTTTCCCATCATCTTACACTTTATCCTAAACAGGGACCTCCTTTGGCTTGGTTCTTCTTTAACCGGTTCCTTGATCAAAGTTCTCCTCATCATGAGGTTCTCACCTTCCTCTAAGTTCAATGGTACTTCAGGATGTTTATCTACTATAGTTATCTCATCATGAACCAAGTTAGTTCGATTGTGACTTCCATGAGAGGTACCACCTTTCTCTGGAAATCTATAGGCCAGGTGTCCCATTTGATTGCAATGGTAACACTTCATGTTGGTAAAGTAATTGCCCCTTCCTTGTCCACAACTTCTTCCTCTGGAGCTGGAGCCTCTTCCTCTACCACCTCTACTAGAGCTTCCTTCTTGCTGCTTAGAATATCTGACTTCTCCTTGGGCCCTTGGTTCTGAACTCCTTCCACCATAGCCACCTCTTTGTCCTTTGCTGTCTTTTCCTTTACCTCTGCTTTTGGAGGTTTGCTCTTGCTTCTTTTCTCCTTTCTCCTCTATCTTTAAGGACATTTGATAGCATTTGTGGATGTTTTTGAAGTTCACTAGGCTCATTTCTTCTTGGATAGACCACTTAAGCCCATTCAAATACCTTGCTAGCTTGATGCTTTCATCTTCAACCACCTTGGATCTGAGGTACAATTTCTGAAACTCCTCGGTGTATGTTTGGACATCCATATATTTTTTCCTAAGGTTATGTCTCCTCCTATGCAACTGGACTTCATAGTCATTAGGTAGATAGGTCTGCCTTATTTTGGTTCCCATGCCTCTCCATGTAACTATAGGACCCTTGCCTTCTTTCTCTCTTTCAACTTGTACAAATTTCCACCATGTGAGAACTGCTCCTCTCAACCTTGACTTGGCCACCTTTTCTTTTTGGGCCTCTGTTATACCATCACATTCAAAGTGATTCTCTATGCTATCAATCTAGTCCACAACTGAATCAGAGTCCATTTGTCCACTGAATAGTGGCACACCTTCCAAAGCTTTTCCACTTAAGGTAGGTGCAATGCCTTCAAGAAGGGTTCTTCAGCAAGGATAGGGTCAGGCTTTGGAGCTTCCTCCTCCAAGTCCACTTCCTTTTCCTTTGCTTCCTGCTCTTCCTTTAGTTCTATCTTATCCTTTACTTTGTCTGTTGTTTCTTGGACTTCATCCAATAGCTTCTCCATTCGAGACAACCTTTCTCTTAGTAGGCGGTTGTCCTCTTCTTTCTCTTCTACCTTCTTAGCTAACTCAACATTAGTTAGCATGGTTCTTTCCTCTGGTGTGTTCTCTCCTACTGACTCATTGGGTTGCAACATCAATCACAAGCCTTGATCAAACAAAGGCTCTGATACCAATATGGTGTAATTGGTGTTCCAAGGCTTGCTTGCACAATCTACTAGAAGACCTTTTCACTGTCTTCTTCCTAGAACCTGATACCAATAGGTTCTTGTTAGGCTTGGATGATTAACCAAGTCTTGCTCCAATGCTTCTCCAAGAGTTTTCCTCTTGTGGTTCACCCTAGAAGACCAACACCTCTTTGCAACTGGTAAACTATCTCTTCCACTTAGAAGATTCTAAGTGCCAACATCACACAATACCTTGAACTACTTGCAGTGGTGTCTAAGATACTGAAATCTTGCCAAACACATCCAATTGGATATATCTTGGAGGGTCTTCATTCTTCACTCTTACCGATCTCAAGATTTTGCTTTCAAGAGGCCTAATTCTTGTAGCCCTTACCAGTCACCTTTTTGCTTTTCTTGCCCAAACTTTCCAAACAACCTAGCAAATGAACTTCACTTCCAGATACCCTTTTTGGTCCTTTAAAATATTCATAGGGTTTCAGACCCTTGTCTCCTCCGTACAGTGGGCTCCTACAATCTAGGGTAAATAGGGCTAATAGGCCTAATTCCTAGGGTTACAATGATCTCTTGCCAATTTCTCACACAAATGGATTGATCAAGCCTCAATCCTTCTAGCATTCTTAGGTAAGGTATTTCCCCACTTGGAACTATACTTGTTCTATATAGTACCTCCTTCCCCTGCCTATTCTCTTCAATCTTTGACTCTCAAACCTCTAACCGGACTTCCCAAGCTTGCCTAAGGTTTGAGTTTAGAAATACTTGCTTGACTCCCCATGACTCTTACTACTAGATATATACAGATACATAGCTCCCCTAACAAATCTATCCATTCTTAGGAAAACCCCATGGCTAGATTTCATGGGGGAGCCATTAAAAAACTGACTGTTCAAAACAGAGAACAACCCCTCTAGAACCTAATCTATGAATTCAAAGTACCAAATCAACTCTAAACAACTTGATTACAAAATGGAAAATTCTCAAAACTACTGTATGAACACAAATATTCTAGCAAATCAACACATCTAATTCATCTAATAGCATTGCCACACAAGAACATTCGGTATACACAGGAAATGCAGAATTTCTCTATTCCCACAAAACAAAAACTTGATTACAATTAACTAACTGCTTGCCAACGAGCCACCACACTTACATAGATTCCTTTGCCATGTTTCAAGGGATGTTGATCGATCCCACACTACTAACTTTTAGGGGATCCAAGACAACTAAGTTGCATGTAACCTGACAAATGTTGTCATGCAACTTTACAACAACTTTTGCAACTTCCCATCATTGTGTCCTCTTCCTAACTTCTAGGACCTCTAACTCCTTGATTTCAAGCCATCAACTCCCTTAACTGCCTTTTGGAATCTTCTAACAATGACCATGTGTTTAGAACACATTTAAGGCTCAACACTCAAATTAACCTACTAAGCTAATTAAAGCAAAAGTTAACAACAATGATTGAACTAAGGTGACTATAGTCCTAGTGACTAACTCACCTATTCCACACACAAGCAAGACCTTCTAAGGTCCAAAATAAACACACTATTTCCCTGACTTGGCTAAGGTTAGGTACAAGCCAAAATTGAACATAACAAAATGGAGTTTGGCCTAGGTGCTCCTACACCATATGCCAACACATCTTGACATGGTTATCATAACGCGAGCGCATTATTAACCAGTAGAGATATGCTCATTTAGGATTAAATAATGCACTCGTATTATCACTAAAATGTAAAAAAATAACAGTATACCTGTGATGTTGGCCCACATTTTGCATATTCTGCTGGTTTTGTGCGTGCTCTGATAAAAAGTAGCTTTTTGGTGATTGAGTGAAGTGTGCATGCATGATTTTGAGATTCCATCACCTTTTGAATGTTCTTTCCATCACCTTTGCATTAAATAGCAGAGTTTTCACATTAAGAGGCATATAATATCAATTCAAGTTTGAATTATAGTGATAATTGATATACAATTGAAATTTGGAGGAGAACAAGCTTTTGAAGAAGTCAAATTTTTGAGGAGTTTGAGGAAGGAAGAAGCAAAGGCTGCATAATTGGGTAGAACTCCTCTATTTGAAACTTTTCTTTTTTAGGTATGTGAAATCTTTGTACATTTTCTTTCATTCTATTATGTCTTGCTTTCATTTTTGTTCTTTAGCTTATTCCATGTTGAGCAAATTGTTTATTTGTGATGCAATATCAAATTTCCAAACCACTCAACAACATCATTTATTTAGGGAACTTCCTTCCCAAATCAATAAAGAGTAAAAGATCAATTTATACAAACTTTGTCAAATTCATCCAAAACTACTTTTCATTCAACCAAAATCCATTTATTTCATTTCAAGTTATAAGGCTATCAGTAGCCAATTCACCATCTCCATATAGAAAACCATTTTCAGAATCAAATTTCAACTTTGTTCTTGTCATAAACAATACAACAATCACTCATCAACTCAACTTACCCCTTCAAGGAAAAAATAATCAAACACCTTGTTCCTTAGAACTGCAATCAAACATCATCCCAGCCATTTAAGATATCTTTGCTCAAATCAACATATCCATCATCCTATCTTCACTTAAACACCATTTGTAACAACAACAAGCAACATTAGCTTAACACTATCACCAGACCTTTAAGATACCAATTTCATCATGTTTTGATTGTAATATTCCAATATATCAGTATAGACACACTCTTACTACTTTGCATTCAAGAAACCATTGCCATATATTGGAAACATATGCCCAAATCATCAAATCTTTCACAATCTACCTTCAAAACATTACCAAGCATAGACACAATTGTGGCATCACAAATTAGACTGCTCCCAAGCACTTAACAACATTCCTTTCAATGTTTCTACATATTCTCTATTTTTAGCAAACAATGCCAAATATCTCTAGGAGGCCAACATTCCATCTAATCGGGTGATTCCTTTTCTATAATAATGCATTTACACAATCCCAATACAGATTCTTAGGCCTATTTTGATCCTTTTCAACATACTATAAAATTTTATACACTTATTTCACAAAACAGAGTAGAACCAACATGCTGTCTACTGGTAAAAGCCCTTAAATAGGTCAATTTATCAAAGCAAGTCATCATAGAACTACTCACTAATCCACCAAACTTACAAACAGTCTTAGGCCATGTGTAGAAACTCACAAATAAACAAGTTTCAATATGGGAAATGCCCATCAATACACAAAATAGTAAACATTTGATTATAGGGTGAAAACACACCAACCATGAGGGTTTCTTTAATGAAACATTTGCAAAACCTCTACTACTCCACCCAACAATTGAAACATGCTTCATTATGTCTGAAAATTATTTTGAAATCATTTCTAAGCTCCTCTACATGTTGTTTCCTCAAACCCTACTTGAAAACACCATTTTTTTGAATGAGAAAATTCAGAATTTTGTTCATGCAACAGTATCCCGACTTCTTATTTCTATTTACCCCGCCACACACATCTTCACATTGAAAAGAAACTAAATATGATCCATTCCACTGACCTACTAGCCTACATCGATTGGAATGGCTAGAATCACTTTTAAGACTCTCTAAACAATTCTAAGGAAACCACAGACCGAGACTTAGGAAACTAAGTTCAAATTAGATTGATTATTTGAATTACAATTCCTACAAATTTCAAGAATGAAAGAAGTCTCTTTCCCTACAATAATCAAATCTTAGAACATGCTTCAATCACTATGCAACCTGAAAACAAGAATAGAAAAGGTTTCCAAAATAGCAGAGGTTTTTTTATTAATTTTTATGGATTTTTGGGATAGAAGATCTTCCTTTCTCGAGCTTACTGAATTCTTTTTAAAGGTGTCTAAATCAGCTGGAAATAATTACCTCTTCATCTTCATCAACCCATCCTTGCCCTTCCACAAAAAATACTCTTCACCTTCCTGCTTTTGTGCAATTTTACATTTTACAATAATTGACAACTTTGTTATAAAAAGAAACTTTTCAATAATATCACCTAGTGACCTATTTCATGAATTGCAAATACATTGAAATTCATCATTTAATGACCTTCATATTTAATTGAAAAAATTATCCTTTTGAAGGAATTTCAGGACCTAGGTGCTCCTACACCAGTTTGTCATGTTACAACCTTACATTGTCAATGGACATTTTAAATCACACAATTCAATACACTTTCCCATTACATTTTTAAACCACATCTCTTTTGGGAATTTTGTTAAATTGCTGAATTGAATTTCTTTGTGGCTTCCAAAGCTATCATTTGAGTTATTTTTCAAAGCGGTTATGCAGACCCGACTTTCATTTGGTTATGCTTCCCAAGATTTCAATTAGTTGAATTTGACAACTTAGCACTTTTGCACGAGGTAAAATTATTCATCGCCGAGAAGAAACAAGCTATTAAAGGGGAAAAACTAGCAGAGATGATCCAGCTCAAGCTATCAAAGATAAAGAGAAAAAACAGATAAGGGAATATCGTGAAAAGAAGAAATTCAGAACGATTGATGAAAACAAGCCAGTTGAAGAGGAACCTCAACTATCAAAAAGAGAAAAGAAATTGGCAGCACAAAGGGAATGAATACGAAATAGTCATGCTAAGGGAGATGTAGATACCATAGTTGGAGACACACCCTCTACCACAAGTGAATACGAAGGGACACTATTAAAAACAATCAAATATGGAGGGACACCATCTACCACAAGTATGGTTGGACACCATCCACTACATCTGAAGTTGAGAGTACATCATCTCTTGGATTTGATGAACAAGGTATGACATCATCCCCATGTAGCGAACCTCAAGGTATGTCCTCTATTCCCGCCCTCAAGGTGAAGGTACGATAGCCCACCTCAATTAAATATTAATTAAATTACTAATGTTGAGATGTATGTACCTAAAGAGAACTACCACCTATAATTTTGGGTAGAAAGCCAAAGTTTTTGATTAATATTAATCGGGATATTTTGTAGCACATGGAAGGTAAGATTCCAGAATGCACTTGTAGAAGATATGCTGATAAGATTTGGAAAATGTTCTTTGAAAGGCTAAATGAGACTGTAAGATGTCAACTATTTGTTCAAATGATGCGGGGTTTAAAGTACAAAAAAATCATGGAGACTCTTGGGTTGAGAACATTGAATGCATCAAGTGAAAACACTATTGTGAAGAATCTAATGGATGCTTATGATAGTGTGCGTAAGACCTCATGCTCAAAGGATAGTGATGTCACCCGATGTGTCATTACATCAACTTTGGTAAGCTATCAAACAAAGAGATCTCGCCTCATTAAAAATACAAGTGAACAAATGGGAATTAGTAGAAGAACTTTATCAAATGTCATTCAAAGGAGGAAAATAATTGAGGGAACTGATTCAAATGAATTATGGGCATTCTGGGGGAGACTGCCACACAAAGATAAAAAAAAGTTGTTGAAGCATTGAGAACACTAATTAAAGATTATTCGAAGAATAATACAAGGCCATCTCTAAATCAAAGGGATGTCGTAACAAGGAGAATCGGTAGTCGAAACCGTGAGCCACATCCAAAGCATTTTTTGGATATGACTCAAATCCAATTTTTCATAAATTTCAAAATTCTTATCCTCAAAATTAGTATTTCTCAAAAGATTTTTGAAATAGTTAAACCTTTTATTTCAAGATAAATCACACATGCACTACTTGTTGCTATAAACTACATATTAATTCTCTAAGCATTTATGATGTTTATCGTTCTATATATGTTTACATTTGCATACTAACGATGTTTTGCAGGATTGTGTGGCATAAAGCCCACCAAAATCTTCAAGAAAGTTCTTATCAAAAAATTTTATGTGAAATAGAGGATGGCCAAATATTCTATAGGACAACATGCTTGGATGGTTCATGTGAGTGTTCGCGGTGGCTTGCAAGGAATGCTAGTATGTCAACATATGAAAAGCACATATGAGGCGGGACAAAAACTAGTAGAGTTCGGAAGTATAAAATAGTGGCATATGCTACAAAAGATGGGTCTGAAGCAAAAAGGTGTGAGTTGGTTATTAGAAGATTCCAGTGTATCAGTTCATGTCCATGTTTCATGAGAATCTAGTGTATGAGTATGCAAGGCATACCCATAGAGCTCGATGGCTAGACACACAATTCAAGCTATGCAAGGACACCTTTCCACTTGGTAGCATAGTATTAGTGGTTGAATTTGTAGAGAAATACACTCTATAGCCACAACATGAGATGTAGTCACAGTATTACAACTCCACACAGGTTTCAATATTTGTGCACATAGCATTCATACATGCAACTAAAAGTACAGAGGATGAAAGGAAGGTATTGAGGGAGTATCACTTTTATATTAGTGATGATCGTACGCATTCTCTAGAGTTCATGCAAGGTTGCTTCTAGATGTTCTACAACTATTTGGCTCAGAGGGGCATATCATATAATCGGCATATAATATGGTCAGATAACTGTGCAGTATAGTTCAAGAACGTGTGCATGTTCTACTGGTTGTGTAGGATGCATCTCACTACACATGTTCTACTGGTTGTGTAGGATGCATCTCACTACACATGTTCAACATATGTGGAACTTTTGTGAGGCTGGACATGGAAAGGGAGAGCATGATGGTGCAAAAGCATGCGTGAAAAGAGCATTAGCACGAGAAGAGTTAAAGTATTAAGATAGTGCATATTTGATAGATGCAATGTCAATCATCGAGTTGTGTAATGGTTCGATGGGTCCAGGTAATGAAGGTGCGTCTTTAGTTCATAAATTTTTTTGGTTGATGGATGATACTAACATTGCACCATATGAGGATTGTTGTACACTAATAGGATTGAGTGAGTTGCACTCTTTCCTTAGCTCAAATGTAGGTTCATGGAGTATCGATACATGTAAGATGGCATGCTTTTGTTCTTCATGTACAATGCAAGCCTGGAATGATTGTGAGTTAGGGGAGTGGGTTGAAAAATGGTTGAAAAGTTATCTCAGCCCACTTCACATGTATCACCCTCTTATGGCATTGGAACTAACCCGGATGGAATCATCAGTCGACTTTGACCATGTATCAGATATAGTTCAACCAGGTAATATATCTACTTTCTTAGCATTTGAAATTCCATATTGTTATCTTACTTTGTATTCTATTCATAATGTTGACTAATTTCAAGAGATATGTTGCCCATATCAATGCAAGGCATGTTTATGCAGTTATTGCAGATGCAGACAACGAAGAGGGTATAGAATATTACTTGTGCCATTGTGTTGAGGCAAAAAATAAATTGGAATCCCCAATTATAGATGGAGAAAACATTGAATACCCTACAGGCTCAGTTGTTGTTACTGGAATGTGGCTGAGAAGGTACCCACATAAGAGTGTTAAACATTGGTTGTTTGAGGAATTTGACACGCATCATAAGATTCTTCATTACTCAAACCTTGTCATGGCATCCAATGTTCATTTGAGAAAATATGGGGGTAGACCTTTGAACAAGACCTTGTGGAAGGTCCATGAGTCTGACCATGAGGCAATAGTTGACACAATAAAGAGTAGAGCAGACCCAGATGGTTCATTGGATTAATTTGTAAGTGTATGAAAAACGGTTCTTATTAATTTATACTTGTATCCACATCATTTTGGTTGATGCCAATGCTATCATCTTATTTTACTTTGTGTATCTGTATGTAACTAGGCAAACATTGATTGGTGTCCCCTTGCATAAAATGCAGATTTATGAGCCATTAAAAAAGTGCGTGTGAAACTTGATGAGGAAATTTCAAGTTATTCATTTGAATTTAACCTTATCATGACCACTTATGATGTAGACATTATAAGAGCATCTCGGATTTTAGAAAATTATATTCATAAGAGCATAGATAAGGTAGTGAACTCTTTGAAAAAATGCCTCAAAGAAATGTGGTCTCATGGTGATGGAATGGCATGACCAATGCCATGACAAGAAAATTGTTGTGGATTGTCATGGAATTCCATCACCATTGAGACCACATTTCTTTGAGGATTTTTTTCACACAGTTTGTTGCCTTTTCTATGCTATTGCTTATTAGTATGCTTTGATATATTTTTTTCAAAGCATCCATAGCTTTTTTGGAAGCACCTATTTTAGGCTTTTAGCCATAGCAACAAGGAAATGAACCGTTTGATAGAATGCTTTGGTAAACATGTATGATAAATGTACTAGCATAGAGAAGGAAGCGAACTGTTTGAAAAAATGCCTCAAAGAAATGTGGTCTCATGGTGATGGAATGCCATGAAAATACACAAAAATTCTCTTGTCATGTGATGTAGAGGGGATGGGACTTTATTCAAAACTCAAAGTTTCAAGGATTACAATGATGCAATCTCAAACACTCTTCCAGACACCCTGATGGAGACAAGCCTCAATAGTGCACTTATAAATTAGATGCTTCCCTAATGGACCCAAACCCTTGGAGTGATCTCGAGGAACTCAAAAAAAAATTTCCTGAATGGTTTCAAACCCCCAAACCTCTGTCTTAGACAAAACTCACTTTTTGCACCTTGACTAGGCTTCTAGCCCAACTAGGCTTCTAGCAATGTTTTTTGACTTTTCACTCAACTTCCCCAAAGGAATCCTCAATATAATGACTGATTCATATGTGATTCATGATAATACAAAATGTATCAAATCATTTATGGCACTTTTTTCTGGATCAAACCTTCCAAAATCTGTTGTTTCCTCAAATTTAAGGCCTAATTAGCCCACTTTTTCAAAGCAACCCCTCTCTAAACTTATCCCCTAACTATGAAACTTTCAATAGTGTTTTAAAATGTTCACAAACCAAATATTTTCAAGGTATTAGACTTCTTTGACACCCTCAACACCCTAAATCACAAAACCCTCAATAAATTGCTCCAAAACTAGGGCCTCTTGAAAATTAACTTTCCCAACACTTCCAGAACCTTCTCTTGGACTTTTAACCAATAAATAAACATATCTAAATGCCTTCAACTCAGAAATATACCCCTTATTAAGCTAGATCTCATGCTGCTACACTTTAGGCACCATTTTCATGCCCTTTTCCTTGCTAAAACTCGGTGTACACCCAAGAATCACTCTTTCCTGCATAATAAATTGTTAGATATGTATAATAAAAGTTATATATTATCCATTTAACAAGTTTTCAGTCACACTCTCCCATGAAATGGATCATTTATTCATGAAGACTCTCAAAACTAGTGAAAAATTTGTACTTTTTGAGGACAGTCAGCAATATAACACAAGAAACTAATTCCCAACGTTATTCAGGTCATTAAAAAGGTTAAATGCATGTAAATACAAGTTATTAAACCATCCAAATGAGCATGACACCAAAAGGATTCAAAGATTCATCAAAAAAACTCAAGAAAATGCAAAAAGATTGAAGTTTTTATTGATTTTCTATAGTAGTCCGTACAAAACTTGCAATATCAACTTACCCTCCATACAAATGCTTTCTCCAGGATTATAGGCTCATCCTACAACTTTCCCAACCGATTAGAATTGATTTTATTACATTATTGTGATTAAAACTCTTAAAACTCACTTTTCCACCCAAAGTTGGATTTCAAAAATTTAAATTTCCAACATTGCAATTTATTAACTCCTATTAACTATAAAGCTTCCAAAACTATTACATATCATCATTCAAACTTATTTAACCTAATCAAAACATCATATTTCTATTTAAACTCCTAGAACATCATTGTTCCATTTACAAGTCAATTTGGTCCTATGGTCCTTATCAGGACCCTTAGGACTTTTTATCTTCCTATTACACTCATCCATTGCAAATGCCATTATAGGCTTCAAAATGCTATAATTGATGCTTTGGAAAGGTTTATAGGCCTTCAAGACCCCTGCCATCTCCTGACTCTCCAAATGATCCTCAAGGAGCTTGGGTGCTCCTGCACCATCATGGCATTCCACCACCATGAGACCACATTTCTTTGAGGCATTTTTTTTAAACAGTTCATTCCCTTTTATATGCTATTGCTTACTATTATGCTATGATATATTTTTTCTAAGCTTCCATAGCTTGTTCGAAAGCACCTATTTTAGGCTTTTAGCCATAATAGCAAGGCAATGAACTATTTCGCTAAATGCTTTAATAGACATGTATGAAAAATTTGTTAGCACAGACAAGGCAGTGAACTCTTTGAAAAAATGCCTCAAAGAAATGAGGTCTCATGGTGATGGGATGGCATGATGAATGCCATGACAAGAAAATTTCTATTGTCAGATTCCATCACCATTGAGACCACATTTCTTTGAGGCTTTTTTCAAATAGTTTGCTGCCTTTTCTATGCTATTGCTTATTAGTATGCTTTGATAGATTTTTTCCACAAGCATCCATAGCTTTTTTGGAAGCACCTATTTTAGGCTTTTAGCCATAGCAACAAGGAAGTGAACTATTTGATAAAATGCTTTGGTAAACATGTATGATAAATGTAGTACCATAGACAAGGCATGAACTGTTTGAAAAAATGCCTTAAAGAAATGTGGTCTCATGGTGATGGAATGCCATGAAAATCCACAAAATTTGCTTGTCATGGCATTCCACCACCATGAGACCACATTTCTTTGAGGCATTTTTTTCAAACAATTCATTCCCTTGTCTATGTTATTGCTTACTATTATGCTATGATAGATTTTTCTAAGCATCCATAGCTTGTTCGAAAGCACCTGTTTTAGGCTTTTAGCCATAGCAGCAAGGTAATGAACTGTTTGGCTAAATGCTTTGATAGACATGTATGAAAAATGTGTTAGCATAGATAAGGAAATGCACTCTTTGAAAAAATGCCTCAAAGAAATGAGGTTTCATGGTGATGGAATGTCATTACAATCAAAAGCATTTGATTGTCATGGCATTCCATCAGGTCATGAGACCTCATTTCTTTGAGGTATTTTTTCAAAGAGTTCGCTGCCTTGTCTATGATATTGCTTTCTATTATGCTTTTGATAGATTTTTTCCAAGCATCCATAGCTTGTTCGAAAGCACTTGTTTTAGGCTTTCAGCCATAGCAACAAGGCAACACTTGAACTATTTGACAAAATGCTTTGGTAGACATGTATGAAAAATATGGTAGTATAGACAAGGCAGTGAACTGTTTGAAAAAATGCCTCAAAGAAATGTGGTCTCATATAATGCCATGACAACCAAATGCAATTGGCAGCTGCTCCTAGTTATTTGTTATGCAATGTGAAGTAATTGCATAACTGCTTAGGTTGACTTTGTAAAAAATATATTGTAATTGAAATTTTGTCATCTGTCAACATATAGTTATTAGTTATGAAACATGAAGCAATGCTTTCAGTTTGAAAGATGTGCAATGCAATGTAATCAACATTATGAATATAAACTACAAAAATATATTTTTTACAAAGTTACCGGTTTAGTTTTGGGTTTAGGATCGGGTTCGAGAACCCAATTTTCTGGTTCAGGAATTTTTTTGTTTGGGGTTGGGTTCGTTTTGGTTTCAGTCATACAAAAACATATAAAAAATTAGAAATATATAAATATTTGCAGAAGTAATCAAGTTCATAATACACCACCATATTAATAGTCAAATAAAATAGAAAAAATACACCACCACTTTCATAGTGAAATATTAGAATATTAGTGATCTACTTGAATGTCATGATACAAAATTATAAATTAAATTTCAAACATAAAAATGTCAAGTGTTTACAATCAGCCATTATTGATCATTGATCAATCTGAAAAGTGTGAACATTTTTCTGTGTGGAAGGAAAACAAGAAAATAATGTTACATAATTATTTACATTGTGAAAGAGCCAAAACCTTTTTCTTGCAGATCGTAGAAGAATCTCAGTGATTATTTGGGTGTCCTTGCCTTGGAACAGAACTATTCTAAGCCATGAATGATTGACTAGGAATTATGAGAAAGAAATAAGATAAATCACATGCAACTTGTTGCAATTTCTTTCCTTGGGAAAAAGGGTAAAGTTTTCTTTTCAGGGAGAATATCCTTTAGAGTTTGAATGCATTGATAATTTTCAAGATAGACTTAGCCAAATATGTCATCTAGGTTTGAAGCTTTTAGGTAAAATGTTTGCTTCTTAATTTTTTTTAAAAAATTCAAGATGCAGGCTCTCCTCCCTTAGGGAAGAGAAGGCCTATCAAAATTAAAACTCTTATGCAACACTTCTTAAGTTCTTGTTGATGTAGTATTAGATGCAAAGTTTCAAAATAGGCATGGTTATATAAATTATCATCTCATGACTATCATTGCATCAAATTAAGAATTTTCAATCGTTTATGGTCTAGACAAGAGAATTATGGAGTAGTGTTCCAATGCTAAAGTCTTATTGTGAATCTCTTAGCTATGAGTGGTTCAAAAATGAGGAATCTGTCTTCTACACAAAATCAGAAATATTCACAATATGTGCTAGGAATGAATAAGTCCATAAGATCGAGTATGCAAGAATTGAGAATTGCAAAATTGGCTTACATTTGACTTCCAAACACAAAAAATTTCACACTTTTTGATGTTCACACGTAAGTCAAAAAATATATGTGCGTAAGTTGTAAAGTATACACTTGAATACACATAACTCATATCTATTGAACCATGAATTTATAATTTGCAAATATGGACACCATCGATAAAAAGATTTGTATTAAGCACATAGCCATGTACACATACATCAATATATGTCGATATAAGTATAAAATATAGTTACAAAATAGCCATATAGGCTTACGAGAATACCATATAGGCATTCAATGTCAAATATATCCAATACAAAATATGTACAAAATTGCCATGTAGGAATACAACAAAGAGCTCTGTGCATTCAAAATTCATTTCTCTCCATGCTTTGGTTCAAATACAATTTTCTTTCCCTTTTCTGGGCGATCCGATGGCGATAAGTCTGTCACCCGTTTCTGCTGTGCTCAAGGAGTGCTCTTGCTACTCCTAGTGTTTAGCTTCTGGTGAAGTTTCAACTGTTACAATAAGAAGTAAAAATATTAATATATAGAAATTACATTATAAAAATTAATATATTTAACAAAATAATCACTTACAGCCATCTCACGATCACTCTCCTCGATGGAAATATTTGCACGCTGATGCTTAGGCATGCTCAAGTCCTATATAAACCATCCAAATAGGAATTAAACTATGAATATATAATGGTTTTATTTGTCACTAGAACTTGTTCATCTATAACAATGAATGTAAATTGAAATTTAGTAATTTTCCTCATACCTCTCCTATCAGAGCCATCGAGGATTGTATAGCAGAGGAAACACCAATATCCATTGCCCTCATAATGTTTGGCAATGTTTCTGTCACCAACATCTGAAAATAAAACAACAAATTATTCAATCACAAAAAGGTTACAATAACGATCCATGTGATGACTTATAATGTATGAGATCTAATGAACAAAATTTTGAGTACAAGTATTAAACAGATATATTTATGATTATTAGTTATCAAATTTGAAGTAATACTTTGATTTTGAATGATCTGTGTAATGCAACGTAAGGTCAACAATATGAATATAAACTACACAAATCTATTAAACTTAGAATTCATTACTTAGGTTCTCTTTAAATTTTATATTACCTTCATGAACGTTTGATCAAATCTACTGGCACTCGGAGGTGTTTCCTTGAAACCTCCAATAGTACCCTATTCAACATCCAAAATCACATATTAAAATACCATTCGTAAAATAATGCTATTAACACATGTAATAAATTTATAATTGTTTACTAACTTTACATACCCCACCAATAGGTGTACTACAAAAATAAGTAGGTGGATGACTGGTGTATCCCTCTACACTGATGACCCTACAATTTTATTAAAATAATAAAACTAAATTAGTTAATCTTGCATTTCACAATCAAAATTTAATAAATTAAATTCAATGAACATGCTGAATTTTACCTGAGTGTCAATGCCATATGCATCATGCAAAATGTCAGTCGTCCTCTCCATCCTTGTAGATGCATATGGATCAAGCTGTGTAGTAGCATATGGATCTTGTGTAGCACCCTCTTAAGTGATGGTAGGGTTATACAAACAAGTCGCCCCACAAGATTGACACACATGGGTTCAAAGGCCACCACCTGAAGACTCCCCTGGATGGCGTTGTACAATAGGGCTAGTGTGATGGATGACACTCTAGGTCAAAGTTGTGATTGCCTGCAATGTCTCTATGTCGGCACTCTCCTTTGCAATGGCAGGCATCACAATCTGCTCACGAGGTGGCCTAGCGAGAGGTCATCTCCCTTGTTGCGTAGGATCTGACTGTGCACCGGGCCTATCTTGAGCTGACCCCCCACCTCTCCCATAGAACTCCCACATATCAAAATAATTTGGGATTTGGTTCAATACAAACTCACTGTATAGTTTCCTAAGAAAATATTGGGGGACTTCACAATTATTGCACGGTGGGTAATCAAAGACCATATACCATCTTTCATAAAAATAGTTCTTAATCTCTTGGTGGTGGCACCAATGAATAGGAAACCTCTTTGCATTGAGGGTAAGATTTTGATTTGTTTTAGGGTCAGTGAATAGAGAGCACAAATCACCTTTAGTAATTTTTAAATCTTTTACTTGTTTATATGATAATTTGTCTGCATAATATGCCCTAGCTGTCTGCCTCCTATCTTGCCATCCATATATTTGTTGGGTGATTGCATCTACATTTTTTAACATGTCTTTCAATGAATTTGCTAGAAGCATTCTTTCTGTGGTTGAAGCATTTGGATCACTCAACCTACTGATAAGATCCTCAAGTTGTTTTCTATTGTTCTCAATAGCACTCCTTCAATTTTCTTGAGTGCTAGGAGGGAATTGAGAGAATGGTGGGGGAGGTTGATTTTGTTGTGGGTATGTGTAGGATCATGATGGGCCAAAAAGTTGCAATATTATGGGTTTTTGTAGGGTATGTGGCTGACGACTTTTTTTAACCCAAAATTGATGAAATGAAAAGGGTTTTTAGAGGAAATTCTCCACTTTCCACCAATATAAATTATGCTTTAATTTGAATTTAATAAATAATTATTATTTATTTTCTATTAGAATCATGATTAAAATCCTGATCGATAGGCTGATTGAAAAAAATCTATAACTTTCAAATGGTATCACATTTTTTTAATCTAAAACATGTTTCACATTCTATGCTTTACATACTGTAGGATTAAAAAAAGAAAAATTAAATTTCATGAAGTTTTGACCAAGTTAAGGTGGTCAGACATATGAATTTTTATATTTTTTAAAAGTTGTAATAAAAATTCATAATTAATTATTTACTTGGAAAAAAATTATAAAAAAATATGCATCACATCCAAACATGAGTCCTCTACTTATATATAAAATCTTATAAAAAAATATAATCATTTTATTATGGTTAGGGTGGTCAAATAGACACCTACTTCTTATTTTTTCCCTGAAATTTAAGTACTATTGCATTGAAATTTTAAATTTTTACCAAATATATTTTATTTATTTTTAAATAAACCTAGTAGTTTAGAAACTACATTCAATTTTTTACAGATTCTATTCTTGCATATTTTTAAAATAATATAGATTACTTATTCAAATTTTTATGCCAAGTTGCCTAACACTGATTTTTCTAAATTTTTTGCCACTTAAGGGCCTGTTTTTTCCATGATGATCCTGCACATACCCTTGTTGAGGTTGGTTTTGTTGAGGATTTTAATGTTGAGGATTTACCTCCTCTTCTTGTTGAGGATTTTCAGGATTTCCTATAGATTAAAAATAAAAACAATCAAATCTAACCTAAAATAAACAAAATCATTTTCAAACTAACAAATTCAAAACAAATAGTAAACAATACTTACCTCCTCCATCTCTTCATCATCGTGGCACCATATTTGCAGAAAAAATCCAACTGTTCTTGATGAAATTTGCAGAAGTCCTTCCTCCTAGAATGCGAGCGCGAAATTGAGGGTTTTTGGCCACGAGCAGAGCTGAGAAACAGTGAAAAGAAAATGATACACATTTCACTTTTTCTTTTTCTTTTTCTTTTAAAAGCACATAACGCACTCGTGTTATGTATTTCCCCATTTTTTTCCTATTTGGCCACAAAAGTGCGACCAACTTCATGCACCCACCCTGAAATTTCAAAGCAGTAGTACTTAAATTTTAGGGAAAAAATAAGAAGTAGGTGTGTCTGACCACCCTAACCACAATTTAATGATAATATTTTTTTATAAGTTTTTAGATAGAAGTAGAGGACTCATGTGTCAATGTGATGCATATTTTTTTTCTAAATTTTTTCCAAGTAAATAATTAATTATGAATTTTTTATTACAACTTTTTAAAATTATTAAAAAATTATATGTCTGACCACCTTAACTTGGTCAAAACTTCATGAAATTCAATTTTTCTTTTTTTAATCCTATAGTATGCAAAGCATGGAATGTGACGTATCTTTTGGATTCAATAAATGTGGTACCATTCAAAATCTATAGATGTTTTTCAATTAGTCTATCAATCAGGACTTTAGTCGTAATTTGAATAAAAAATGAATAATAATTACTTATTAAATTCAAAGTAAAGCATAATTTATATTGGTGGAAAGCTTAGAATATCCTTTAAAAAATCTTTTCATTTCATCAATTTTGGGTTAAAAAAAAGTCATGAGCCACATACCCATCATATTGCCACTTTTTGGCCCATCATGATCCTACACATATCCATATGCCAAATGTCATTAAAGCTTGTGGAGATAGGATTAAGTCCAATGTTAATGGTTTGAGGGAAATATTATGAAAATATCAACATTTAACATTAAATTCCATGATGTATCTACTAATAAATAAACTCTAGATTCTACCCAAAATTGGACCAAAAAACTAGTCTCATCACTCCCCCCAACCTAACATTTTGTTGGTCCTCCAATAGGGGAAGGGTTGTTTTTTTGCTTGGTAAAATCTCTAAAATTTGCAACTGATAGCTATCCAACATTAGTGGATGCAGTGCATGAATCAGGATCCCAATAGAATCCTCCCAATCTTTCAAATCTGTTCCATTGTTGTTTTTCAGCAGTAATGTCAAACTGGTAGAATCTGAAATTTGGAATGGGCCACATGAGCATGGGTGGTTGGAATGTCAAGGGAATCCAAGATTTCCCTTGTGTTATCCCAATCTAAATATACCTATCAATATATTTTAGTGTTACAACATAATTGTGGATGGAATGAGGCTCAACTTGTTTCAGCTCATCAGTTAGACTATTCCATCTTTGTGATAGATATCTTCTCATGGTTTCCTCCTTTTGTGTTGTATTTACTTCATAATCACTATAAAATCCCTCAATCCAAAGAATAATCATGTTTCCATAACTATTTCTAAGAAGCATTATATGCCATTCTTTGTAAATATCCCTCGGGTTGCTTGATTCAGCTCTAATAGGCAGAGGGATATCAGACTCTAGTTGCTTATAAGCTCCATGGTGTTCCCAAATAATCTCATTTTATACCCAAGACATGAATGCCCTCAATTGGACATCTCCAACATACAACAATAGATTCCAATCTTTGTCTTGAGTTACAACATAATTATGTAAATCAAACTCACACAACAAATTCTTCATTTCAGGGGAGGCAATCCTATTAGCATTGAAAAATTCAATAGGGGTATCAATAAAAGGATTCAAACCTAAGGAAATCCTTGATATCTTGAAAGAGAGATATTTCTCTTTCAAGAGCAAAGCATAGACCCTAGGAGGGGTCTTACATTCCAAAATATGAGGTGTCAAAGTTGCCATATCATCCACCCTCTACTTCAGGGTGGCAATTTCTGCATCATTATCTTCAATCTCCTCATCCCTCTTTTGAATTTTCTTTTTCAATTTCTATTTGTTTTTTCATTCTTCCTCCCTTCTTTGTATTTCTTTCCATAAATTCAAAATTTCTGCATGTACTATAAAATCAAGGGGATTATGAATTCCTACCAGTCCTTTTGTTTATGTTGGCTTCTCATATGGCACTATCTGCATGGACTCAAGTTGTCCAACTATTTCTGGCCACAAGGGTAATATTTCTTCTTTTGCTTCTTGCTTTAGGGACTCTCTTTCTTGTTCTTGCTGTGGATGCAGGAAATCCTACTCTAGTTTTGGCTATTGTTGTAGGACATCCTGCTGGAGGTCTTCTTGTTGTAGGACTTCTTACTCATGATGCAATAAATCCTTATTTTCCTCAAACTTTTTTGCAATGTTAGCAAGATTGGCTAGTGTTATATTCATTGCTTCTCTGAGTATGTCTTCCTCTTTGACATTCTCTTGCCCCATTGGAGCTTTAGGATCCTCATGTGATGTCTCACTAGGCTTAGGGATTTCTTGTGGAGGCATACCAATCATAGGCCTAGATGGTCTTGATTTCCTGAGAGGTCTCTCACATTTTCCTTTGGCTGCAGGATGAATAGTGTCAACCATCCTCTTTTTAGAACTTGGCACTTTTCTTTCTACAGGATGTGTTTTAGCTTTCACTTTTCTCATTTCTACTTCTCTTTGTTGTGGCCTATTTTTAATCAAGGTTTCAAGTGGAATGTCATCATCAGAATTTGAGAAGAGATTTTGTTTTTCTTAGTGCCCTATTTCAGAAGGACTAATTTCTATGGTTTCTTCTACTACAAGAGGATTCACACTAGAGCCAACACCATAGGTTGGAGCATGAAGAGTGGCTTCAGTTGTGCTCAATCTCCTACTATACCTATGGGGTTGAGGTAAAACCCTAGGTTGCAACTGCTTAGGTCTAATTTGATCAACATTTATAAATTCTTCCCAAGTCATTCTGGATACATCATGCAAAGACTTTTCAACTAGGAATTTAATCAGACAATGATGGGAAACAAAATTATCCCTACCTTTTTGGGTCTCAGCGGTAATGAGAGAGAGAATATTGTATAGCACATTAGGCACATTCATCCTCCTTCCATGCCTCATGCGATTCAAAAGTTTGAAGTGCATGTAATGCAAATTTGGCAGGTGACCCTCACAAGTGATGTATTTGATAGCATAAACAACTAGATCAACTTCCATGGCTCAAGAAAAGACATTCTCTTTGCACCCTATTTATAAATACTCAATGGGGGGTCATTCGGCTCTGTAAATTTGGCCCTTGCTGATTTGGCATCTCTATAGGCAGGGTAATTTTTTCCATTAGGTGGTAACCCTGTGACCTCTGCAATTATTTCCTTAATTGCCATAAATTTCCAACCCTTTTATTGTGGCTTTTCCTTTAAAAAATTTCTATGGTAATTTTTCCCTCCTATCACATGGGTGACCCGGGTTCAATCCCTAGCAATGTCGCCAAAAATGTTGGCCTCCTATAATGATTTTAATAACTAAGCCTTTATAGCCATGATTCAGATATTGGACATCTAACCTTAATAGATATTTTAATCATCATGAAGTTGCATTTGATTTGTCAATCTAGGGACATGAACTTGAAATGGGTCATCCCATTATGTGCACTAGGAACTCAAAGTGGCCATTTCATTCTATAGATAAGGAACACACAATACTTAAAGTAAATTGCTTGAAAAGGAATGAGAAAAATGTTGAACATCAATCAATGAATATGCTAAGATGAAATGCATAATAGTAATAAAAATTTGAACAACAAATAGGAAACTACTTTGTCTATTTTGGCTATAGGAACAATCATAGAATGAAATTCTAGTGGTTGTAGGAACAGTCAGTGTCAAAATTCTGAGTACTAAACAAGTAATACTAGACTAATTCTAAACTAAGAAGACAGATTACTCAACAAGTGGTCCCCCTCGGATAAGTATCCTCTAAAACTAATGAGAACTCAAATGCTCAAACTCAGAACTTTATTTTATTCACTATAAATTATGAGTACAAAAGAGTAGTATTATTGTATTACCAAAAACTAGAGAGTGCAAGTACAATATCAAATTGTGCAACCTCCTAAAGGAGCATCAAATCATTGTTTATACTAATATCTAAACAAGGAATTCAACTCCATGACTAGGAGGATGCCATTTAGGGAAAACAAAGAAAATGGAGTGATGGCAGTTATGCATGCATGGAATTTGGTTAGACATCCAGGTCCAAATGCGGATTCAACACATCAATAACAACCATGCATGCTCAATCATTAAATTCCACTACAAGGTGGTTGCATTTAGTTTCCTAAATAATCTTTCATCATTGGCCTCCTTTGACTTGGAGTGATTCCTTTGCTAGATGTTATGGTGCATGCCCAACCGACAGTGTCTTCCTCAACTTATCATATTAAATCTGCATGGCAAAGTCAATAGGCATAATAACTACACATCTATAACCACCTTAAGGAACATTCACTAAACACATGCAAAATCAATATAGATAATCCACATAATATGCCAAATGTCATTAAAGCTTGCGGAGATGGGATTAAGTCCAATGTCAATCGTTTGAGGGAAACATTATGAAAATATCAACATTTAACATTAAAGTCCACAAAATCTACCAACAAATAAACTATAGATTCTATCTAAAATTGGACCAAAAACTAGGCTCATCAAACACATTACACTTATGTTCTCACTTACTTGATGTACTCTCCAACATCTTTCTTCTCTTATGTGAAGAGTTAGAATTGCTTGGCCATGCCTTTGCATTATTTAGGAAGTTTTTCTCTTTTTGACAATGTCAAAAGCATGGTTGCATATAGATTAGGAAAAATACTTTTCCTTTTAGATTAGCAACGCATGGAAGTTTCAAAAAGTATCCTTGATATGACAAAAAGATATGTGTTTATACACTTCAATTGTGTAGTCAACCTTTGATTCCTTGAAAGAAGAATTTGCATATGCCACTGTTACAATGCATAGGTAAACCATATTTTTTATTGTGGAGCTATATTAAGCTACCACTCTCAAGAGTAATGTAACAATGATACAAAATAATGTTTAAGACTGCAAGAAGACATCAAAAAGGATAGTATACTAAAAAAGTTATTATGATTTATGAAAAATGCTGATAACTCTACTTAGTTGGCTTCTTTTTTCAAAAACATACAAATTGAACTCTAGTGCATCAATAGACTCTGTGTATCAAGCTACCATAATTCAAGTTTCAATGATGAATATTTATCATGCATGTTTTAAATAAAATTCAAGGTTATGTGGTTTTTTTTTAATACGATTTTATGTGATATTCTAATACCAATTCATGCTTCTAGGTTGCATATATATATAGTTTTTACATGTTTTTTTGTACCAATGAATCCAAAATGAACTAAACCCCCCTCCAAAAAAATTTGGTCAGACTAACAAATCGAACCGATGAACCCAAAATCAAACCTCATACAACCTCAAAACCTCTTCCAACACTCTTCATTCTTCCTACACAAACTTAATTGATCACCAAATTATGTTGCCCCCTGACTTTACCCACTTTTACTCCCTCAAACCTCTCTTTTTCATTCAAAACCCTTGTTTGCCCAATTAGGGCATCATGCCATAACATTCTTTTGACCTCCCTTGTCCTTCAAGACCTTTTGAACACATAAAAGTCTACAACCTCACCCTATTTCCAACCTATTCTAACTTATTTTCAAGAAATTTCTTCTTTTCACCTCTTCAAGCCTATCTTTTAAGGGCCACAATTCTAAATTTTCATCAAGGGCAGCATTAGTAATCTATTCCAATTCCTTTACCAATTCTTTTTTCTTATTCCTACTCCCTATCCTACTTACACTAGGCCCATATCACTGAGACACACCCTAAACAATAGGTGGAATGGTCTATTTCAACATATTACACTCAAACCCTTGTATGAGAAAGTTCATACTTGTTTCAAAAATCTATTTCTAAGTTGCTTGGAAAAGTTCATACTTGTTTCAAAAATCTATTTCTAAGTTGCTTGGAACTTAATATAACTCCATAAGAATGGATTCTAATCAAATCTAAAACCATTATACAAGAATGGATTCTAATCAACCGTTGTACGCATGTTTCTCTTTTCGATTGTTTTGCATGCCATCATAAGGGATCAAGTTGGTTGGACATAGCTCAAACCAATTCTATGTGTTTGGATGTGAAAGAGGACCATGCCTAGCATAAACATACCTATCAGGATGGATTGGAGCAATTTTTTTAGTCACACAAATTGCAAAACAAAATTTGCACCACTTTACAACTTTACATTGCTTGCATTTGACACTTTTTCCATCAAGTGAAAACTAGACACTACAGGAAAACAACTCTGAGATAACAAAAAATGAGAGAGGTTATTGTAGAGGGGCCCAACATGATCTCGTAGGCTCAAAAAAATATTTTGTAAGCATCACATTTTTTGAGTAATATCCCATCAAATATTGCTTCCCTTTTGTACTTTGGACCCTCAAGGGATGGATTCAGTTGAACGTAGCTTAGAGCGATTCCACATGTTTGGGTACTAAATATGACCATGTATATTGTAAAAATACCCATTCGAATGTGTTTGAACAGTATTTCTGGTCACACAAGTTGCAAAAGGAAAGTTGCACCACTTTGCAACTTTCAACTACTTGCATTTGATAACTTTTTCCCCAAGTAAAACATCACCATCACAGAAAAATTCCACCAAGATAGCAAAAACCGAGAGAGGTTATTGTAGAGGAATCAAACATGATCCCATAGGATCAGACATGAATTTTCTAAGCATCACGGTATCTGAGTAACAACATGCTAAAGTTTGCATCCATTTTGCACTTTGGACCGTCAAGGGATCGATTTGGTTGAACGTAGCTCAGAGCAATTATGTATGTTTAAGTACAAAAGAGGACCATTCTAGTGTAAAAATACCTATTCAGACATATTAGAATAGTTTGTTTGGTCACACGAGTTGCAAAACGAAAGTTGCACCACTTTACAACTTTCAACTACTTGCATTTGACAACTTTTTACCCAAGTGAAAATTTTCCACCATGGAAAATACCTCTGAGATAGCAAAAACTGAGAGAGGTTATTGTATAGGGGCCCAACACAATTCCATAGGATTAGACGAGAAGTTTCTAAGCATCACAATATCTAAGTAACAATATGCTGAAGTTTGTAGCCATTTTGCACTTTAGACCCTTGAAGGATTGATCCAGTTAAACATAGCTCAGAAGGATTTCGCATGTTTGGGTGTGAAAGAGGAAAATTCCTAGCATAAAAATACCTATTTATATGCATTGGAATAGTATTTTTGGTCACATGAGTTGTAGAATGAAAGTTGCACGACTTTGCAACTTTCAACTATTTGCATTTGAAAACTTTTTCCCCAAGTGAAAATTCACCACCATGAGAAAATTCCTCATAGATAGTGAAAATCGAGAAAGGTTATTGGAGAGGAGTCCAAAGAAATTCCATAGGATTAGACAATAATTTTTTAAGCGTCACAGTATCTGACTAACAACATGCTGAGGTTTGCAACCATTTTGCACTTTGGACCCTTATGGGATCGATTCGGTTGAACATAGCTCAGAGTGATTTTACGTGTTTGGGTGTGAAAGAAGACCAATTAATGGCATAAAAATACCTATTCATACATGTTGGAACAATCCATTTGGTCACATAACTTGCAAAACAAAAGGTGCACTAGTTTACAACTTTGCACTGCTTGCATTTGACACTTTTTCTATCAAATGAAAACTGGAATCCATGGAAAACCCACTACAAGATAACAAAAACCAAGAGATTTTATTGTAGAGGGGCCCAATGTGATCTCATAGGATCAAACGAAAATTTTCTAAGCATCATGGTATCTAATTAACAACATGTTGAAGTTTGTAGCCATTTTGCACTTTAAACCATTAAAGGATCAATCCAGTTGAACTTAGCTCAAAGCGATTGTGGATTTTTGGGTGCAAAGGAGGACCATTCCTAGTGTAAAAATACCTATTTGGCAACATTGGGATAGTCTATTTGGTCACACAAGTTGTAGAATAGAAGTTGCACTACTTTGCAACTTTGGACTACTTGCATTTGACACTTTTTCTATCAAGTGAAAACTGGACACCATGGAAAAACCACTTAGTGATAATAAAAACCAAGAGATATTATTGTAGATGGTCCCAATGTGGTCTTATAGGGTCAAATGAGAAGTTTTGAAGTGTCATGGTATCTAACAACATTTTGAAGTTTGCAGCCATTTTATACTTTGGACCCTTAAGGGATTGATTCAGTTGAACGTAGCTTAGAGCAATTCTAGGTGTTTGGGTGTGAAAGAGGACCATGCCTAGTGTAAACATACCTATTTTTATGCATTTAAATATTCTATTTGGTCACACAAGTTGTAGAATGAAATTTGCACCACTTTGCAACTTTGCACTACTTGCATTTGACACTTTTTCCATCAAGTGAAAACTAGACACAACGATAAAACTACTCCGAGATAACAAAAAGTAAGAGAGGTTATTGTAGAGGGGACCAATATGATCTCATAGGTTTAAATGGATATTTCATAAGCACCATGATTTCTAAGTAATACCCTATCAAAGATTGCTACCCTTTTGCACTTTGTGATATGATGTTTCCTTGAACTGTATAGTTCCGTACAGGGTGATTGTGCTCTCTTTTTGATGAAATTCAGTGGGAAATAGACTTAACTCCATTTTAGTTTTTGTTTTCATTGATTTCATGTTATTTTGTGTATTCTACAAGCCAATTACTAAGGGTTAGTTTGTATACCATATTTTAAGGGTTTTTAGAGTACTAAAATGTCATATTAAGCCTTTCACCCATTGTATGCTTCTATAACTCTATGGAAATGCTTAGTTAGGGTTATAAAATATGTGTGCAAATTTTTTTATGAAAGGGAGGTGAATAGATGGTTTTTAGGTGATGCCCTAGATGACAAATGGTGCATTTTTTAGTGGAAAATGGTGGTTTAGTGCTAGGGTTTGAAGAAATCTTTGGGGGAAGTGATATCTCTTGAACTTATAAGCTTTTGTAGACATTTTTGAAGGTGTTTAAGGATTTTATTAGCTATGGGAAGGTTTGGAGTATGCATTATCAATAAAAACTTGCCTAATTTGTGAAAGAAGAGGGTTTGGGGGTTTTTTATGTTAAAGGACTTATTGATGAAATTCAAGGTGGAGGAACTCTTTTTAACATCAACCAATCAATTCTCAAATAATGAACCCAATCTTTGATCACTAAAACACCCAATTTCTCAAAACACACTCAAAAGGCTTCTAGCCTTCAATATTCAACAAATGAAGTTATCCTACTACTAATGTCATACAAAGGCCAAAATATCATCACTAGAGACTTACCATAGTCCTACTACAAGATTCACAAAAGATCCCCATAAGTTTCTTTGTGCCATCATGGAGAACCAACAAACTGACTTGCTAAAAGGCTATTAGAATTACCCCACTTTTCCAAACAAAGTACCTTTTAAACTTCTTGTAATCACACAATCCCTTGGATAGTCACTAATTGTGACTCAAAACATCAAATTCACTAATCATTACACCAACACAAGGCTTCTAGGGTGTTTTCCTAGCAAACCCTCCCTTTTCATGCATAAAACTAGGGTTTTACTAGATCTACCATAAATAGGGCTTTCCAAACTTTGAAATTATTTCCAAAAAAACTATTTAGGTCTTAATATACATTTTATGTCATTAACAAGCCAAATCCATCAACATTTCACTAAAACCATTCATAAAACCTCAATTTCACATGCATTTTACTCTGCCTAGCCCTAGGGCATCACTCAAAAATGACCAAAATGACCTCTTAGCCTTCCAAATACCCTATACAATTAGATTACACTTTTCATGACCCATTCCACAAGAAACAATGGAAACATAAAGTGGAATGGGTCAAATCCACATTTTAGAAGACCCTCAATAAGCAGATGGTGTTAAATCAGGGGAGCAACAGATTACTGAAGAGAAATCACTCAATATTTTGTCTTAGAACCTATAAAATGATGAAAACTAAAGATACTTCACACTACCACACAATGCAAAAGGTTTCAGAGCAAGGACCTGTATGGGTCCATACAAGGGAAATGAAACTCAACAAAATACTAAGAAAACGTTGTTTTTAGTTTTGAATTTCTTCTATCAGAAAAATTACATTATGTCTGAGCCTTCAAGAGGATTTAAATAGATTTTACAAATGATTCTACATCTTTCCAATCATGCCTAACTATTCTTTTTGTAACTAACATGACTTACTACATTATAAATCAATTAGTCTAATATGACCTTATTCAATTGACAAAACTCAAAACAATAAACTAACTTAAGACTTCCATGAACCAAATTTTCTCAATAAACTTGGTACCCCTACACCAAATTTCAATATTTTAGTAAATTTAATTATAATTAAATCTCATTACAATGCCTTAGGTACTCTATTCTCATAGATATTTTACAATGTCACTCATACATTCTAGATTCTCTTATAATGTTTTCATCATAGGTTCTCATTGCGAGGTTAAATTCAAATGAGTAACTTGAGATTCCCTTGCAAAGCTTCACATTCTCTTTTATAATGGATTCAAATCATAATTGAGATTTGTCAAGATCATAAAAAATAAGGATGTTCCATTGTTTTTTTGGCTAAGATTATCTTCGATGGCTCATAAATCAACATTTTCTGCAAGGAGAGACCAATAAATTTTTAGTAGTTTAGTTACAAATACACAAAGTAAAAGAAGAAAAAAAAACATCCAAAATGGAAATGAAATGAAAATAGATGGAAGGAACCTATAGATAGACATGTCAGTATCTCAACTTAGTCACTCCTGGTCATACATCTTCACTACGAGTACCAAGATACCTATTACACACAACACCTCTCATGAATAGAATATCTTGAAATTCAAGATTCTCTTATAATTTCTACATCATAGGTGCTCATTATAAGGTTAAATTCAAATGAACAAATTGAAAATCCCTCAGTAAGATTCACACACACTTTTGTAATGGATTAAAATCATAATTGAGATTTATCAAGATCATGAAAATAAGGATGTTGTGTTTCTTTTCTGGCTAAGATTCTCTTGGATGGATCATAAATCTACATATTCTACAAGGGGACACCAACAATGTTTACCAGGTTACTTATAGATACACAAAGTAATATAAGATGATAGCATTGGCATCAAACAAATTAATGTGCATACAAGTATAAATTAATAAGAACCATTGTGCATATACTTACATATTAATCCAATGAACCATCTGGGTCTACTCTACTCTTTATTGTGTCAACTATTGCCTCATGGTTAGAATCACAGACCTTCCACAAGGTCTTTTTGAAAGGTCTACCCACATATTTGGTCAAACAAACATTGGATTCCATTACAAGGTTTGAGTAATGAATAATCTTATGATGCATGTCAAAGTTCTGAAACAACCACTATTTAACACTCTTGTGTGGGTACCTTCTAAGCCACGTTCTAGTAACAACTGATCCTTTAGGGTATTCGATGTTTTTTCCATCTATAACTAGGGCTTCCATTTTCTTTTTTCCTCAACACAATGACACAAGTAATAGTTTTTTCCCTCTTTGTTTTCTTCATCTACAATAACTGCATAAACATGCTCTACATTGATATGTGCAACAAATCACTTGAAATTAGTCAACATTATGAATATAGTACAAAGTAAGATAATAATATGGAATTTCAAAAACTAAGCAAGTAGATATATTACCTAGTTGAACTAGATATGATATGTGGTCAAAGTCGACCAATGATTCCATCTGTGTTAGTTCCAATTCCATCAAAGGGTGATACATGTGAAGTGGGATAAGATAACTTGTTAACCATTTTTCAACCCACTCCCCTAACTCACAATCATTCCAAGCTTCCATTGTACATGAAGAACAAATTCATGCCATCTTACATGTATTGATACTCCCTGAACCTACATTTGAGCTAAGGAAAGAGTGTATCTCAGTCGACCATGTTAGTGTATAATAATCCTCATATGGTGCAATGCTAGTATCATCCATCAACCAAAAAAATCTATGAACTAAAGATGTACCTTCATTACCTAGACCCATCAAAGCATTACACCACTTAACGATTGATCTTGCATCTATCAACTTGCACTATCTTTATACTTTAATCTTCTCATGGTAATGCTCATTTCATGCATGCTCCTGCACCATCATGCTCCCCCTTTCCATGCCAAACCTCACAAAAGTTCCACATATGTTGAACATCTATAGTGAGATGTGTCCTGCATAACTAGTAGAACATGCTTGCCTTCATGAACTATGTTGCACAATTATCCAACCATATTATATGTCAACCGTACGCTATGCCCCTCTTAGCCAAATCACTGTAGAACATCTCGAAACAACCTTGTACAAAATCTGGAGAATGTGTGTGATCATCACTAATATAAAAGTGACACTCCCTCAATACCTTCATTTGGTCCTCTATACTATCAGCTACATGAATGAATACTACATGCACAAATATCAAAAACTATGGTGAGTCCATCAAGTGTTGAGTCCATACTAAAAATTACTAAGAAATAGTGTATGAAAATTCACAATATTCACAAGGGGCATATCATACGATAATCTCAAAGATCACACACAATGTAAGTCACGGGCATACATCCATATACACAAGCTGACTAGCTCATACATATCACTAGTATAACAATGATGAGATAATTCACAGATCAAAAGTACAGTGGTGATTAGCTCATATGTTCATCACAACTACAAAAATGATTGTCACATACATATATCACATTACATTAGTGACTAACTCTAGCATATATCATAAATAAATATTGACGAGCTCCAACATATGGCACATATACATAGTGACTATCTCTAGCATACATCACTTATACATGAGGTGACTAATTTATATGCACGTCACAAGTATATTAATGAAGGCTCATTTTTAGATCACATCACATCCATGACTACCTCATACATACATCACAACTATGTTAGTGATGGGATCATATGTAAATCATAAGTACAATAGTGACTGGATCATACATGCCGTATACACCTTAATGATAGGAAAAGACTTTTAAATTGGCTATCACATACTTTCCCTTGGTGCATCCCAAATAGAAAAGGAATTTTGATGCATTGTTCAATACACCATGGGTCCCATCCTTTTCTTTGGTCTTTGGAACCATCAAACAACTAAGAAGAGGATTCCATGGATCTCATACTACTCTAGGGTTCACCCTCAACTCAATAGGATCAATTATACCATTTTTGTATCGCAATATGCCAAAAATATATTATAAGGTTGGTGAAATTGTTACCTACCTATTGCTCATCATAAACTCTCTTCCCCACAGTCCATTAGACAGCTAAGAAACCAAGGGTTTCCATCACTAGCATAGAATTCTCCTTGAAAACTATCCATCTCAAGCATAGTCCTACCCCTAGACACCTATCAATCTCGAGCATAATGTTGCTCCTTGAATACTATCCATCTCGAGCATAGTACTACCCCAAGACACCTGTCAATCTTGAGCATAATGTTGCTCCTTGACTATTGTCCATCTCAAGGATAGTACTACCCCTAGACACCTATCAATCTCAAGCATAATAGTATTGATCCTTCACTACTGTCTATCTCAAGCATAGTAATGCCCCTAGACACCTGTCAATCTCAAGCATAATACTGCTACTTATCCATGCATAGCACTATAACTGGAAGATAGGTTCTTAATATAGAATAAGTAGATCTCAATCAAGTGAATTAGAAGCCAATACATATTCATTTAAGTCTAAGGTTAATATTTAAAATAGTAAAAAGAATTCACTTAGTACCAAAATAATGGAATCTCAACTCAACATGTAACCACAAAAAAGTAGTCCAAATCATTCCTTCCCTTCAGATTGTTATTCAGTCACGTGTTATGTATTGAAACAAGTTATCAAGTTTTTGTTCATAAACCTCTAATACACATTTGGCCTCATTTGAAGCCTATAGAAGAGAAAAGGTCAAACCAATTGGGAACAACCCCAACATGCTGGAGTTATCCCCCCTAGACCCTCCCCTATGGACTTGAGATCACAGAGGCACCCTTCGCCCAGGGACCGCCTACGTTCCCACTTCCAAATGGGTTAAAGTCACACGTAGTTCTCCTCACCAAGTCTCTCAAGGTTTCATATATATGATTTATCATAATCAAGTTTCTACTAACACTTCTCCCCTTAAGGATATCGAAGTCTTGGATTGAACTCCACCTATGTTATTTATAATCCTGTTTGGAAATCTTGACTCTCTTAGAGGTTCATCTCATTATCCTAGGGGATGGGATTATTACTTAATACTAAATTACCTTGGTTTACACAACCCATAGGGAATCATTCTATTTGAAAATCATATAATAGCCTGATCATTATTGAGGATCTTATGCTCAATATATATCTTCAAGAAAAATAGAACAATATTTATAAGCATGTATTAAAAATATTCAATTCTTGACTACTACTTAAGAAATATTGCAACACTATGTCCATTGGACATCATATGAAAATATAAACCCAATAATAGTCTTACTAATAATATTCTTAATCTTCCAATTTCCTTTACCCTTCAGGTGTATTAGTATGATAGTCTAGTTAATGGACTAGATAATTTATTCATACTTGGCATTCTATCTTAATGATCATTAGTAAGGTATCAAGAGATGCTCCATAGGATTTATGTCACAATTTGATCACAAATATATGGTCAATTAACATTAGTGTTCTTCCATATACTTCTATTAGGATTCATTGGAGGTATAATAATAATCTCAATATCAAGGTTCTCATATCTAAGAGAATGATAGACATCAAGCATTCATATAAAAAATTTATCATGGTATCAATGGATTATCAAAAGCACTAAGTTTCAACACTAAAAATATGTTTAGTAAAGAGTGGTCATAGTGCCACTAAACAAAGTCACCCCTTTCTTACAAAATAATGCAACCAAATTCCAAGGCTCATATTAATTATATATATATTGTGTGTTCCCTATTATAAGGTTATCTTGCAACTATAGATTTGATCTAGGACTCTATGCCACCTTGATTCACTTAAAGCCTCAATATAGAGATGCAATGAAATGAATTTTTGCTCAAAATTCTATTCACTCGGGTATTCAAATAATTTAACCATTGATTATAACAAATTCTTGGTCTATGAACTTCTCATAATCCTAACTTTCAAGTTCTTGAGAACGATACTAATATTAGTTAACCTTAGGTTTTGATTCCTATTTACTTATAAAGAATGTTAATTTCATTTAAAATAAATAAAAGTAAAATAATTTATATTTATCCAACCTTTCACAAACAAGCGTAAATCAATTTTATTTAGTCATTTTTAAGTACAACAAGGGCCAATTCCAAATTAATTCTTCAAAAGCTTCAAGAAAATGTATAACCTTTTAAACATATTTGAGAGTTTGGATATAAATTATTCTTCATTGAATTCTACTCCAAAGCTTTGTGGTGGTGATGCCAAGTGGCTCCTGTAATTTACAAATCTAATAGGAATCCTCTTTAATCATACCTTTCTACATATTGTGCCCTCTTTTGAAGCTCTAGATAAGTGTAAATAAATAGGAGATTAGTTTTTCATCTAATCACATATTTCTAAGGCTTGTTTTTGTAACTCATTTGGAACATTCCTTACCTTGGGGAAATATTGAAGACTACATTTCTTGGAGGCATTTTATCAAACAACACACATGCATTCTTTTAAGCTTCCATAAATTGTACACAATTCTAACCTATGTATAAGAGAAGAGGAATTGTATTTTTCTTTATTTTTGTTATTACTTGAATTGTAATTCAATATCCCCTTAATGGTAGTAGTTGTATGTGATTTATCATCTGAATGTGCTTTAACCATCCTAATTTAATCTTTTTGGATACATGAGTAATTTAAAACTACTCTAATAGAATAATTGAGAATAAGTATACTTATTTATATAAATACAGAATATATTTTAGATGTTGGCATTAAGATTGACTTCTCTCATGGCATCCAACTAACCAAAACTTCATGCTTTGTAGATACACTCCTCTGGTCCAATACCTTTTCATCCCACTCTTTCTGGCTAAATACCTCCTTCTCATTATCCATTATTTTCCTCAACAAAGTCTTATTAATATGGGGCCCACAGTCTCTGTAGACCTACTAGGGTACAAATTCCATTGGGAAATTGGGCAGGTGGATTTGGTGGATTCCCTTCAGCTCCTAGACTTCCAATGTCATTGGAAGAGATAAATCCAATGAAGTTAAAGCATATTGATCAAATACCTCAACAAAAGCTTTTCTCTCTCTTGTACGATTTTGGGTGCCCTGCTTTCCAGTTTTGCTTCAACACCTCTTCACTGAGGTCATGCCTCCTCTTATCTCCTCCTCTTGCTCGACCCTCTACCCATTTTGTTCCCATTTTTTAGTCTCTTTCTCCATGAAATGCCTCTACAACTCATGCCAACCCTAGTCATTTTTCTTCATGCCTTCCATTAGATTTCTCTTCCAGATGACTTCTCCTCCCATTGAGACCTCTCATGTTGAGTAATAAAGTTATTATGCTTAATTAATTACATCACATTGATTAATTAATTGTCACTTATTCCTCCTTTATTACTTGTTAAACTTAGGCAATACTTAATAATTAATAATTAATTATTAAGTAAAATACTAGGGTTTCATTTAGGGTTTTCCCCTTTTTAGGTTTTTGATCTCCTTCATAAGGATTGATCACTTTGTACACCCATTCTTAATGCATTTACCGAGAGGTTTACAGAGAACATCTTTTTTCTTTCGCTCTTCATATCTTTCGTGATGTGATTGTGTATCCATCTTGCATGCGTGCGGATCTTGGATTCTAACATGGTATCGTGAGCTCCGCACTGGCAAATGCTTAGTTCGCGGATCTCAAGATATGGCCTTTCAAAGATTCAAATGCGTTTCATTGGTGCATATTTTTCTCGCCTAAGATCTAGGGTAGCCTCTATTTTTGGCTCACATCGACTACAACCTGACACCGGGCCATCGTCAAGTAGCCGGGCCAAACCCTAGAAATGCCCTCGTCGCTTCGCCGATTTCTCTCGAAGTTGACTCTGAAGCAAAAAATTTTGTCTTGGGGGCCATATCACCTCAAAGACGCATTTCGAGGTTCAAGGAACTGCGGTTTATTACCGATGCTCGCGACCGGTATTAATTGGCGGTTAATCGGGTTCACACTGACCACCGGAGCGAAATTTACACTCACGGGCGACAAATTTCGGTTCATTAACCCCCGGTCATATGGAGGGGATCCAATATGTGACATTATTAAATCCCACGGCGATTGGATTTTGATTTTAGATTCCGGTGTCATGGACATCTGATTCCATTATATTCACTCACGGTAAATTCCTTGCGGGTAAAAGTATACCGACTACCGCATGGCTCCGCCAAATTTAAGTCAGGAACTGGATGACGTCAGCAGACGCCACCTACCAGCCCTCATGCTCCTCCTAACCCTACTTGTCTCTAAAGAAGCGCTTTTTCTTTTGGCCATAACTTGGGCATACGGTATCGAAATTGGGAAAATGAGATATCGTCGGAAAGCTGGTTCCGAGCACTTTCATTTGGTGCAGTTTATTTTACAGTATTTTTCTGTTTTACTGCATTTATTGCTGTTTGAAGTCAGATGTATATTTTATGCTTCCGAGCTCATAAATTTTTGCCACGATCTCCGTTTTTTGCCTCGTTTGAAGCGTCGGAAAGGTATTAAGGAGCTCTATCTTGCTGTCCATGCACTTTTTTTGTATATATCCCAGGTTTATCAGTTAGTCCAGATTTGGCCCGATGGGTTGTTTGGCGATTACTTGGATGTTTTGGCAGTTGGGAGAGTGCATCTTGCATCTTTGCACTTCATTTACAGTAATTCACCATTCAATAATTACTTGCTGCTTCATAGATTCCAGAGTTGTTCCAGTTTGGAGTTTTCGAGTGTTCCGTGGCATCGGGTCTTCTGTTGCTTTAATCATGATTCCTTGAGTCAATCAGTGACTCTCATCCGGTTTCAGTAGTATACAGAAGAATATTTCCTTGCTTGCCTATATCAAGTTCCAGTGTTACTCTACAGAGTTCTTCCAGTGCTTCTTTGCAGCATGTAATCTCATTGTAAGGGGGTTTTGTCCCACTGGGTTTTTCCTTCTCTTACTCATTCTTGCATTTGTAAATGGGTACCTGATCAGGCCTCGTTGCCGGGACCCATCTTTGCTTTCATGCATCCTATTCTAGTGTTTTAGCTTCTTCCCAAGTTCATCTTAGTGTTAGGAGTAATAAGTTATTTCACTTAATTAATTTAATCATATTGGTTAATTAATTGTCACTTATCACTTTAGTTACTTAAGTTAAACTTAGGCACATTAATAATTAATTATTTATTAATTATTAAGTGTGCACACTAGGGTTTCCCTTTTAGGTTTCTTGATCTCCCTTCATAAGGATTGATCACTTTGTAATAATCGATTCTCTTAATGCATTTTTTAATGTAGAGGTTTACATAAAACATCTTTTTCTAGTTTTTCATATCTTTTGCATGTGACAAGCATCCATCTTCCATGGCAGGATCTGGATTCTAACATCTCACACTTCTATAAAGCTCTTCTGTATCATATTCCTTCTCCTCGCATTTCTCCTTCTAGTTTCTTCTAGATCGCTCCCTCCTCCAAAATAACACAAATACTCCCTGTGGTCGGATAATTTAGCTCGCCTACCTTCTATTTTTCATTGCTTGCCATCTCCCTAGATCTTGAATTGGGACACCATTCCTTGTAATGGCACAAATGCCCCTTTGCTTGATCCATGCCCCCTTTTTCATGCTACGTCATTATCCTTTAAATGGTATTTGTCTCCTTAATTTATTACTTTCTTTGATCACATGATGTCCCATACCTTCATCCATAATGGTCTCCCATGCTTTTGACTTACATGTATTTTATTTACTTATTTTATTATCTACCTAAAGTTCTTCTTTTACGAGGATGTGACATCCTTCCCCCATTAGGATAAGTCATCCCAACTTTTTAGAAGGTTTTATTTGTGATTTTTTTCAAAATTTTGGGTTATTAGCCAAGTTAATCACTTTTCAATCCCCTTATCCTTACCTCCCATGAGGTTCCATTTTGACCATTTTGATGAATTTGGAGTAATTTTTACATTATTTAAGTGTACATACTAAAAGTATACCATCAAGTAAGCATTTTCGCTCAAGTGAAATCCTCCATTTTCTATTCATTAGATGATTTTTCTTAATAAAGGTCAATATTATGCCATTAGGTAAACACCTTTACCAATAACCGCTGCAAAATTCCAAGTATGAGTCATAAAGCATATCATACAATTTCTCTCTGGGGTTCCATGTTCCTAGTTAGGTCACTCACTAAGTGGGTTAACATCACATATCTTAATGTCCCAACATTAGTGAAGTTTCAATTTAGGAATTTTTATTTAATCATCATGGATAAAAATACAATTCTATATGTTCTTTGTATGTTATTATTCATATTTTTCCACTTACAATGCAAGCTAATTTCCAACTCAAAGCATATTTGTTTACAAAGGCCATGCATATAAGTTGATACATAGTAGTTTCCACCCACCTATTATTTGTCCCACACACTTTATCATATTTGATAAGAATTTATTTTGGCTCATTCACTTACAAATAATTCATTGAATACTAAGGTAGTTACAACCAACCCATTAAGGGTACTATTAGGTCTATCTTTGATACATAATAACTCATTAAGACATACACCCTTCATTATTTGTAGTGTATGTTCCTAGGAATTCTTGTTCCTACCATAAGAAGGATTTCTAATACCATCAAATATGCAATGAAAATTTCCAGGTCTAGTAAGGTGTAAAATCAAATATATCAAGTGGGTTAGAAGAAATAGAAATCATCAAATGATATAACCTTCTGCTGCACACTCTGATTTTCCTTTACAATTCATATATCCAAAATTTAGTTTTCACACATTTATGTTTCCTTCCTTAGGACTAGCCATACATCTCATCAGCTTAAAATTCCATTCAAAAATTTCAAGGAAACTACTCTCACACCAAGAGACCAACTTAGTCATGGTTGATTAGTGGGTACATGTGCAAGATCATGATGGGGAAAAAGGTGGCGATATGATGGGTATTTGTAGGGTATGTGGCTGACAACTTTTTTTTACCCAAAATTGATGAAACAAAAAGGGTTTTTAAAGGATACTTTCATCTTTCCACCAATATAAATTATGTTTCACTTTGAATTTAATAAATAATTATTATTCATTTTCTATTTGACTTATGAGTAAAGTCTTGATTGATAGGTTGATTGAAAAAAATCTATAGCTTTCAAATGGTATCACATTTTTTGAATTTGAAACATTCATCACATTCTATGCTTCGCTTAATATAGGATTAAAAAATATATTTTTTCATGAAGTTTTGACCATGTTAAGGTGGTCAAACATATGAGTTTTTATATTTTTTAAAAGTTGTAATAAAAAATTCATAATTAATTATTTACTTGGAAAAAATTACAAAAAAATATGCCTCACATCGGGACATGAGTCTTCTACTTATATCTAAAATATTATAAAAAAATATTATCATTAAATTATTGTGGTTAGGGTGGTTAGACATACACCTACTTCTTATTTTTCCTTGAGATTTAAGTACTACTGCATTGAAATTTCAAATTTTCACCAAATAGATTTAAAAAAATAAATAAATGTAGTAGTTTAGAAACTAAATTCAATTTGCTATAGATTTTGTTCTTACATATTTTTGAAATAATATAGATAACATATTCAATTTTTTATGTCAAGTTGCCTACCTTGAATTTTTCAAATTTTTTTGTCACTTAACGACCTATCTTTTCCATAATGATCCTGAACATACCCTAGTACTGTAGGAAAATGTACCTTATCCAAAGTCAAGTGAGCTTCATAGTTCCAGTGTTTGAACCTGGTTGCTCTGATACCAATGTAACAACTACCCCTTGGTTGCTAACAATTTTTTTTTAAAATCAGTTCAAGAAAAATACCAAACTTAACCAACCAAACATATTCCATCTAAAATAAGAGATTTAATTTTAATAGCTCTTCATTCACCATGGAGGCATCAACTCATCCTTGACAATTATATGCTTATACAAAAAAGGTGGTAAGGTCCCAAGGTTAAGGTATTTCCTATACCTACAACCTAAGCCTCGAGGGTACATGATCACCCTTCCTATGTACCCCCTTGTGCGAAATTAGAGGATTCATAGTTCACCCCAAAATGATAGAGGGAGTTAAATATATCCTCTTGTAAGAGATCTATGATCTCACCTTTAACCCGTGACTTATTCATTAAGCATAAGATATCACTTAGTTAATAATAATATAATGATAATAAATTTGTTATTAACTTGGCATCAATTGTTGGTTCCATACCAAACATTACCAAGAAATAGTGTATGAAAATTCACAATATTCACAAGGGGCATGTCATACCATTATCTCGAAGATCATACACAATGTAAGTCATGAGCATACCTATATATACACAAGCTAACTAGCTTGTACACATCACTAGTATAACAATGATTAGATCATACACATATTAGAAGTACAATGGTAATTAGTTCATATGTTCATCACAAGTACAACAATGATTGTCACATACGTATATCACATTGCATTAGTGATTAGCTCTAGCATATATCATAAATAAATATTGACAAGCTCCAACATACTCCACATATACATAGTGACTATCTCTAGCATACGTCACTTATACATGAGGTGACTAATTCATATGCATGTATCACAAGTACATTAATGATGGCTCATTTTTAGATCATATCACGCCCACAACTAGCTTGTACATACATCACAAGTACATTAGTGATTGGGTCATATGTACATCATAAGTAAAATAGTGACTAGATCGTACATATTGTATACACCATAATGACATGAAAACACATTCACATTGGATATCACATACTTTCTCTTGGTGCATCCAAAATAGAAAAGGAATTTTGATGCATTGCACAATACACCATGGGTCCCATCCTTTTCTTTGGTCTTTTGGACCATCTGACAACTAAGAAGAGGATTCAGTGGATCTCATACTTCTCTAAGGTTCACCCTCAACTCAATAGGATGAAGTATACCATTTTCATATCATGATATACCAAAAATATATTATAAGGTTGGTCAAATTGTTACCTACCTATTCTTCATCAAAAACTCTCTTCCCTGTAGTCCATCAGATGACTAAGCTACCAAGGGTGGCCATTACTGGCATAAAAGTATCCTTAACTATTGTCCATCTCAAGCATATTACTACCCCTAGACACCTATCAATCTCGAGCATAATGTTGTTCCTTCACTACTATCCATCTCGAGCATAGTACTGCCCCTAGACACCTATCAATATCGAGCATAATGTTGCTCCTTGACTACTTTCCATATCGAGCATAGTACTGCCCCTAGACACCTATCCATCTCAAGCATAATAGTATTGCTCCTTCACTACTATCCATCTCGATTATAGTAATGCCCCTAGACACCTGTCAATCTCAAGAATAATACTGCTACTTACCCATGCTTCTTAATATAGAATAAGTAGATCTCAATCAAATGAATTAGAAGCCAATACATATTCATTCAAGTCTGAGGTTAATATTTACAATACATAAAATAATTCACTTAGTACCAACATAAGGGAATCTCAACTCAATGTGTAACCACAACAAAGTAGTCCAAATTATTCCTTCCCTTTAGATTGTTATTCAGTCACACATTATGTATTGAAACAAGTTATCAAGTTTTCATTCATAGCTCTCTAATACATATTTGGCCTCATCTAAATCATACTGATTAGAGAATTTCAAACCAATTGGGAACAACCCCAACATGTGGGAGTTATCCCCAATAGACCCTCCCCTATGGACTTCAGGTCACAGAGGCACCCTTCACCCAAGGACCGCCTATGTTCCCACTTCCAAATAGGTCAAAGTCACACGTAGTTCTCCTCACCAAGTCTCTCAAGGTTTCATATCTATGATTAATCATAATCAAGGTTATGCTAACACTTCTCCCCTTATGGATATTGCAATCATGGATTGAACTCCACCTATCTTATTTATAATCTTGTTTGGACATCCTAACTCTCTTAGAGGTTCATCTCATTATCCTAGGGGATAGGCTTATTACTTAATACTAAATTACCTTGGTTTACAAAAACCATAGGGAATCATTCCATTTGAAAATTATATAATGGGATCATTATTGACGCTCTTATGCTCAATAGATATCTTCAAAGAAAATAGAACAATATTTATAAGCATGTATTAAGTATACTCAATTCTTGACTACTACTTAAGAAAGATGGAAACACTATGTCCATTGGACCATCATATTAAAATATAAACCTAGTAATGGTTTTACAAATAATATTCTGAATCGTCCAATTTCCTTTACTCTTTAGGTATATTAGTATGATAGTCTAGTTAATGCACTAGATAATTTATTCATACTCGGCATTCAGTCATAATGATCATTAGTAAGGTGTCAAGAGATGCTCCATAGGATTTATATCACAATTTGATCACAACTATACTATAAATTAACCTTAGTGGTCTTCCATATACTTATATTATGATTCAT